>JANHGB010016409.1:0-25532 GCA_026283785.1 Coracopsis vasa
TGTCAAGCAGAGAAGGTTTGGTGAGAGTAACAGAGTTCAGCCAACAGACTGGTTGGTGATTGCAAATGAAGCCTGTAGTCATAAGGCAGATTTGAGTTTGAGTCAAGAAAACAAGTCAGCAGGGCAGGATCAACATCAATAAGGTATGACCAAAGTGCAGCATATCTATCGCAGAGCAGAGGCTTCCATGCTGTACCCAAGCCGATGAATGGTGGCTACATGGATAGAAGCTCCAGTTGGAGCTTCTTACCACAGTTTTTTCACAGCTTAGCTCTTTCATAGAAACCTCATCCAGGGTTACACAGCTAGGGCATGCCAGAGTGGAACTTTAACCCAAGTACTTAAACCTATGGACAGGGAAAGAGAAGGTTTACAGAGAAAGATGATTTAAGACTGGGCAGGGTAACTGGAGCCTGTTGGTTTACTCAGGACTCTGACACTTCCAGCTAGTGTCACCGATAGTTGGGGACATCAAAGATGGGGGTGAAAGGGATAGGAGACAGCTCTTCAATCTGATCTTCCTGTCATAAAACCCTTAATGCATACATTGTAACAGGCATTGCTAATGGCAGAACTTCAGCTCTAAATAAATCCATATCAAAAATTGTTTCTAGAATTGGATGGACTTTTTCTGATGAAACAAAGTGGTGCACTTTCAGGAGTCTGACACTTCAGAAAATTTAGTTTGGTTTTTGTTGTTTTCTTCTTTTTTTTTTTTTTTTTAGAGTGGGAAGAGTTGTGTTTGGAAATGGGTACTTTAAATGTAATGTGGGGAGCTCATATGACTGTGTACATGATGTGGACAGCTGCAACTGGTCAAGTTCATGAAGGTTAACTTCACTCAAAAGTGAGCAAATCAATATATGTAATGAAGTAGTGTGATTCATCTACATTTGGTCATATGAATTATTGAGTAAATTCCATTCATGGTATTGACTATATCTCCACTGAAAATAATGGGGTCTTAGACAGCTAGCTCAAATGCAGACATTTAAATTGCAGACACAGAATGGCTGAGGTTAGAAGGGACATCAGTATGGTGCCTAGTCAAACCTCCTGTTTAAAGCAGGGTTAGTGGACCAGACCAGGTTGCTCAGGATTTTATCCCATCTAGTCCTGAACGCTTCCAAAAATGGAGACTGCATAACATCTGTGGGCAACCTGTTCCAATGCTCTAAAGTCCTCATGGTGGAAAAAGTGTTTCCTTATATTCAGTTTAAATTTAAGTCAGTAGTATCTTGTCCTCCCACTGGGCAATTCTTTGAAGAGCCTGGCTCTGTCTTCTTGATGACCTTGTCATAAGTACTGTTAGGTTTAGAGTCCCCTGAAGTTGCCTTCTCCAGACTGAACAAACCTCTTTTCTTCACTTTCTCATCACAGGGGAGTTGCTGTAGCTTCTGACTATCTTTTTGCCTTTTACTGAAGTTGCTGCAGTTTGTCACTATTTTTCTTGTACTGGGGGCATGGTACTGGATGCAGTGTGCTAGATGTAGTCTAATAAGTACCTAGATCTACTGGCTATGGTCCTTTGAAAACAGCCCAAAATGCAGTAGGCCTTCTTTGTGGCCGGGGTGTGCTGCATCCACCATGTGTAGCAGTGGGCCTATATTTTTCTTGTCCAGACTTCTTGCTTATTTAGTGTAGAAGCTCTTCTTGTTGCCCTTGATGTCCCTTGCCAGTTTCAATCCTAGTTAAACTTCGCTATTCCAAGACACATGGCTGTGTAGTGTTTCTAAATTCCTTCTTTGTAGCCTGTTTAATTAGAGTGCTAAATCTGGAGTAGAAACAGTGTTCACTGATGCAGGCATCCATCCCATGGACACACAGGTTGCTTTAATGCCATAGGTCTTGTTGAAAACAGTTTGTGCAAATTTCTATATATGCAAATTTGTGGGAATATTTTGGAAGAAGTTAGCAAGTGCAAAGATATGTAGAAATACACTTTTTTTTTTTTTTGCAACGCTGTTTGGGTTTTGAAATAGCATATACTAATGTCAACGTTTTTTGACAGTCTCATAGTCCAGGCACAGGCTGTGCCTGTTATGGCATTTTATATTTCTGGTAGCCATAAGAAGCCATTCTGCAGAGATGAGAAAGCTGTTGCTCCTGTGTGTCAAATTTACTTGAATGTTAATGCAGTTGTCCAGCTAAACTTTATGATAATGTCTTTTTTTATTTCTGCACTGAGCTACTTGACACCATTGTATCTGTCACATGTAGTAAAAATATATTCCTCTTCAACTTTCTTTTAGGTAGGAATTATCAGACTTAGTATATCAGCACATCAAATTGTATGATTGGTATGAGATCTGGTTGGTTTGCCATAGCAGAGGGTTTGTCCATCAACAGTAGAAAAGTTAGTGTGATAAACTGTGTTTATCATTACTTATATCAACACTTATTTTTCTGTTATATTTGACTGAAATTTTGGCAGATGTTCTGAGGCTGCCTGAAAGAGGCATTACTACAGATTACTATTTTACATGACTGTTTGTTTATATTTGTTCTTTTATTACCTCTAATAGATAATGATACAGAGTCATGCGGAAAAAAATGAGGTTGAATCAGTGTTGTGAAAGAGCTAGTTTTAATGTGGTAAACATAAAATTATCGTGACAAGCCAAAGAAAGACTCTGTAATATTCAACCCTAGGAAAAAGAAAACCAAACAAAAAACCTCAACCAAATGCCTTGACAATTGGTGAAGATTTAATTGTGTAAGCTAAAGAAGAAGGCATCTGTGTATTATTGGTCTGTAGGTGTAGTTTGAATAGAAGTTTATTTTTCTATGTGGATTGAATATATATCTTTATTTTAAGATTTGAATACTAGATTAGAATTGGTCTTCGGAGTTGAAATGTGGGTAATAGCCAGAAGCAGTAACATCCATCGTCTTTCAGTAGAAGTCTGCCATCAGCCCAGCTCCACCTGGCTGAAGCTATTGACTCAGAGTAGGAAGGAAATGTTTGGTTAGGCTCAGAAACTGAGTGCCTTCCCCTGCACCAGGCCATAGCCAAGCACTGTAAAGCCACTTTCTGCTGCAGCTCAGCTGTTTTGGGGTAAGGGCAGGAGCTAAAGGCATTTTTCTCACTAAGCTTGTCACAGGCTTAGAATTGCAAATTGCCTTGACAACTGTTGACAATCCTTCATTTATAAGAAGTAAGAACACCCTGAATATATACAAGTACCAGACGCTGGGAAGTTAGCCAGCGGGCATGACCAGGTAGCCCCAAAATCTGTGTCTGCTCAGTCATTTTTCCTGTTTGGTATGTGTATACCAGCTGGCAGGTTGGTTAGCAGCAGTCCAGTCATTCACTATGTTGGGACTGTCGTCAGCTGATTCTTCTTTATGCAAGAGGATGGTTATTAGAAGTGTTATAGTATAGGTATATAACATTTTCATGTGAACCTCTGAGGTAGCATCAACCGTACAGCAGATTACAGGCTGTTGTCTGCTCTTATTTAAATCAGTATAAATCTGAAGTAGCTTCACAAACACAGTAAAAATTCCCTCATATATACCAGTATATTCAAGAGTGGGATTCAACTTTGCAGTCATTTCTGAAAGCAAGCCATCTTTTTCATCCAAAAGGCTGTCTGCAGCCACAGTAGCTCAGAACACTTGCTGAAGGTGGACTTGAACTGGATATTTAAAGCTTTTGATTCTAAAACTGACCATGTGTAGGCAATGTTTTGCATTTCCCTTTTCAGTCATTGACTTGACTGTTTGGCCTGCCAGCTCTGTTTGCTTTCCATTTCTCTCAGTGCAGTCCTGGCCACGGTTTTTAAATGCTACAGAAATATAAATGATGACAACAGCTTTTAAAATGGAAATTATTAAACTCTAGAAAGTCTCCATCTGCTTGTATATCAGCATACAGAGTAGCTGATATCCAATTTGCATTGTGTTCAATGGGAAACAAAAAAAATTGTCTTCATATGTCCTGCTCTGACCCAACTAGGAATTTAAATCATCAGAAATCATTACGAAGTCTGTCCTTGTGAGCTTACTACCTATATTTTGCAGAGCCAAGGTTTTCAGAAAGGTTCATTTTAGCATTTCATCATGTGCGTTTATCTAAAATGAATATGCAAATCTGGTTTTGTTTGTTTATTTCTGTTGTTGGATATTATAATGTTTCTGCATTAGAAAGAGATGCTGTATAATAGACTGCTGGCAAAGGAAAAGTGTAATCTGATGGTTAAAGTAAAGAGGGAATCACTGACTGTGCTGTAAACATAAATTCCAGCGCACACTATGGGATATGAATCAGTGGGCATATGAATCCTGGGTTAGCAGGAATGCTGGTATGCTGTAATGCGATTGTGCTGGATTTAAAGGCCAAGAGATATTTGACAGTTCTTATTTTATGTATAAAACATGGTTTTGTGACTGTGGTCCAAAAGTATGCTGAAATGTCGAAAGGGCACCCAAGAAGCTGCAACAATGGCCCCTGAAAAAAAGAGAAAAATATATTTTCAGTTTATTTTGATGAGGAAAAGTTTAGGATCAGCTTGTGCAAAATTCTTCAAGGACCCAGTGATCCTACTTTGATAGCATACAGCTCTCAGGGTAAATAATTCTGATTGCAAACTTAACAAAGCTAATTTACAGATAATCACAGGACTGAGCACAGCTACTTACTGCAACAGAGTACCAAAAATTGGTGATAAGACATTGTTTTTCCATTGTATGACAAGAGGAACTACTACCAGGAATACCGTGAAAGTCAAGAAAAAAATAGATGAAGTCTATGTAGTATATAGGGATTGTCTCAGTTTGGATAAGACTGTATGGTTTGTCTTAAACACAAAGTCAGACTAATTGAAAAAAGTGATTTCTTCTGCCTGTGAGTAGTGTAATTGAAAATGAGCTCTCAGGTAGTTTAAATTTCCTCTGACACATGGCTGAGCAAAGAGCAGAAAAGTGCTGTCACCTGAGCAGCAAAGCCTGTTAGGTTCATGAGCAAAGCGCTCTCTCTTCTACTGTTCTACTGTTACTGTTCTAAAGAGTCATATGCCACTGAATGTTGATTGATGACACTGGTTTTTGTTTGTTTGTTTTTTCTCATTAGCAGTAGGCAAAGTCTTCATTTATTTCCATTCTCTTACACAGTAATCATCACATAGTCAAAGAAAAAGAATTTCTCATTGAAAACTTGTTACAGTTACAATTTAGTCTAGTTTCAAAGTGATCTGGGAAATGGACAAGTGTTAACTCTGGAAAACAGAGCCCAAGGTTTCTGCAACCAGCCACTGACGATTTGTAACGCTGTGTATCACACTTATGCTAGTACGATATTCACTAAAACATCTCAGAAAACAGAACTGATTTTTATTGAGCCAGCAAATAAATAATGACTTGGAAAAAACCTATATCTTAATATTTGGCTCATCTAGAGGTAGCATTGAGTCTTATCTTTGCCTTTTTCCCCACAAAATATGGCAAGACCAGGCTGCAGAAGAAGGAATTTTGCATCTCCAAGTGTTAAGATAAAATGAAATGAATCACTGGTGGATATGAACTTTAGCTGGATCACTAGATCTGAACTCTTTTGTCTTTTTTAAAGTTCACATGTAGGGCTAGATGTAAAATTTGTGGTTGGTACTACTTCCATTCTTTTTATGGGATTATATAGACAATAAGAGGTCTCTTTCTCTAGTCTTTTGTCTTCATGAGATGTATGTTATGTTTTCATAATATGGAGAAGGAAAAGGTATCTCTAAGTTTATTACTTTTCTTTTAATTCAGTGAATATTGAGATTGAGCTGAATGAAAGCATTCCTATGCTAATAGCTACATTTATTGGACTTTTATGCATTAACGATGGGAAATAATCGCCCCAAGACAACATCTGTCCTCATTTGTCTAGTTTCATTTATGTTAATGTAAAAACTGAGGGTTTGGTAATCACCTACTTTAAAACTTATTTCTGTATGTTAAGTTATTGGTTTTGGTTGCCAATTTATATATCCAGCTAAGGACCTTTTAACTTCTGGACCAGCAACAAAACCAAAGGCAGTTTCAAAAGAAAGTTCTCTGAATAACTCTTCCCCTGTTCTGTCTGTGCTGTGTCTGTCACTGTACTGTATTCCAGCATGGAATATATTCAGCCTGTTGTATCACATTTCTTGCAGCTACTGTTACCTGCTGTCAGATCTAGGTTTCATGCTAGCACTTTCCCAAGTTTTTTATGGATGCATTAATTTGCTGCTCATTCAGTTATGGCCTTTGGCACTTTACAGGAACATTCTTTCATACACACACTTGCTTTGATCTGTGTATGTGAATAGGGCTAAACTGAGTATCCTGGGTGCTGGTCAGGTGTAGTAGTAATTTGTTCCCTGCTCTCTGCTTTGCCAGTGAGTCTTTGCTCTAGGAAAATGAAGTGTGGGACTGGATACGTTTTTCTCACCCTGTCATTGCTTTTGTTTTCTAAGGAAACTCCCAAACCAGATCAACTGCATGTGCCTGGGCTCTAGGACCAGAGTTTGAAGTCACATTACCAAACAGCCTTTGCAAAACTTCTTTTGTGATACTCCTGATGTGTGGTAGGATGGGACAATGACAATTTATACCTGGTTTTACCAGTGCAATTGTAAAAATGGTCTCTTTCATTACAACTGAATTGCAATGAAATTGCAGTCTCTAAATTCAGCCATCTTCTTGGCCAAAGTGTGGCCTGGGTCCAAGAAAAACACTATGAAATTATATCCTTGACAGATGCTGTGGCATAGTCAGAGTGACTAATCTTCATTTTAACTTAGTTTCATGCCAAAGCAGCTTCATTACTGATTAGATAATTGTGAATGTGAAGCAAGACTTAAATTTAGAGAGAACTGAACATGTCTAAATGCATTTTGTGTGTTTTCCATGCAGCTGAAGCTCAGACAAGTGGGCTATTAGCGTGGCTGTCATTGTACTGAGGGAAATAACATGGTTCACGCAAACTCACAGATGGCTGAGGGTCCTGTGGCTGTTTGGTTCCCTGCCTCCCCTTCCCTTGCTTTAATTATCTGAAACAAATTGACCACAATCTTTCCTGTATGTAAATGAAAGATCTAGAAAAACATGAAGATGCCACTTTTCTCAGAAAAGTAAGCTTTCTATGAATTATTCAATGCAAACTTTTATTTTGGGATGTTTAACTTTTGCTTAATTCTTACCTCAAACATAACAAGTGTTAACAACACATTAAAAATAGTTTCCTATAATTTCCCCTAGTTTCTTTAACTCTATTTTTGGGTCCTCTCAAACATTCTCACTTCTCACCATTTAACTGGTCTTATTTTAAAATCTAATAGTATCTCATTTTTTTTTTCCTGATTTTTTTTCTGTGCTGTGTGTCTCTCTGAATCAGTACCAAATCACATTCTTCTTCTGGGTCTATGTAGGGAGGGCTGGTTATTGGTGCTGCTGCCAGACTTTATACAGCATTTTGCATACTTGCAGCTAAAAAATAGTGTGGACTTAAACTTCATTGCTTTTGCACTATCTTATATATAGTTATTAATGTGTAGCAGATGGGTAACTTCTCCACCTGTTCTTGCTGCTGTATCCAGCTGTTTCAGTGATAATTATAATTTGTCAACATGGGAATAAGTCACAGTCAAACTCAAAAGTGTAAACCCCATTTTGGCCTGAATTGAAGAAAGACTAAAGCAAAGCAAAGATGCCCTGAAGTTCTTCATCAGTGGCTTTTCTCATCATATGCTTTGTGATACTGAAATCAAAACAGAGATTTGGCTCCTATTCCCAGTGGTTTCCCCTGTGGTGGTAGGCAAATGCGCTAAGACAGCACTGCTGAGAGCTCTCTGAGCAAAGTCAGTGCCTCTTCCTTGTATTTCACAGCTCTTGTATCATTGTGACTTTCTGCAGCTTAGCGGCAGTGATGGTGTGATACCTGCTCCTTCTCCATACCCCAGCTCTATTTCCTCCTCCTACACTCCTCCAATCTTGAGGTTTTCTATAATATTACAAGTCTTAAGGAAGTGGCTCTGTGGTGAATTTCCCTTTGTGTTGTCTAAATGCATAAGACTCATGTGTGGAAGTAAAACTTTTATGAGCCCACCGAGGTCCTGGGAAAGTGCCTACTCAGAGCACAGCAAGTGCTGTGTGTCTCTTTCCGTAGTTGGTACTAATAGGAGTATCTCACCATTTCTGGATTAAACACATTCTTCTAGAAATCATTCAGGGCAGAAAGACTGTATCTGAAGCATTGTGCATTGCTCCTGAAGATGTGTGAAGATCATAGAGTTAGACATCTAAAACTTCAATCTGTTGGTTTAGCTGGAACTGTAGTTGCTGGTATCCATAAAATGCATCGAGATGTATTTTCCATAATTCTAAGCTGTTTTCCTGAACTGAGGTTATACATAAGCTTTAATATCATTATGTGATAAGTAATGCTCACTTTAATATAGCCTTGAAGGATGTAGGTGTCATCGTTCTTTGTGTCAATAAATTATAGATAGAAACCTTTTGTAAGTTGAAAGTGCATCTAACACTAATTTATATATTAACACTTGACAATTGTAGGTTTATTTATCCTAATTTTGTTTATTATAGTTGTGCAGTGCAATTATGTTAGTTTTATAGTGTTTTACCTCATGATATTTTTGTTCCTTTTCCATGACAACTGATTCACTGGAAGTGTGGGGGTAGGGAAATTCTTCTTCCTTATGTATAATACAGTGAAACTCTATTTTAATCTTACTCAACTGCTGATTTTAATTGATTCATGAAAATATGCACCAAGTAAAATTTGGTGCTATTTTACTTGATTTCTGTCTTTCTCTAAGGTCAGGTTATAAAGTCTTTCATCAGATTTTTCTTTTCATAGTAGAAAATAACCTGTGTTATTTTCCTTGAGGCAAAGCAGTGCAGGAGAGGCTCCCTATCTGACATAGTAATCCCTGATTAAAAAAGAGGGATGTATTGTAACAACTGTCCAGAGCTCAGGCATTGTCTGACTTACAGTGAGCCTCTCTGCACTGTGAGCACAGTTATGAATTTCTCATGAAGCTGTCAACAGCATTTAAATAACTAATACCAACTGGGATTGATTTTTGGGATTCACATGGAAAAAGATGAGTAGATGCAGACTGGCGAATGTGTGTTTGTGTATACATGTGCATGAAGGAGGAGGATGATGTTACTCCTAAAAATATTGTGAATTTGTATACATTTATAATGACTCAAAAGCCTTGTGGAAGGAGTATAGATGTGCTTAGTATTCTTGCATGCAGACTACAGTGTGCAATGTTTTGATTAAAAAACGGGAAGATATTGGGCAGGTGTATAAAAATCTTCCATAAGTAAAATTGGAAAATCCTATTGCTAGCCTATTTTGATAACAGAGTGAAATGTTGTTTTGAACTGCAGTGTGTGTATATGACCATCTGTGTGTTTGCGGGAAGCTATCATTTCTGGTCACATACAGCTACGCAGCTTCAGTTCCTAGCAAAACCAGTGTCGTTTGAAGCATTTTTAACAGCCTGAGGATAGAGCCTGTTAGTGCTGTCTGGCTCTTCTGTATGCTGAGAACCTCCTTCATTTTGTTTAATGCCCTAACAATTCTTGGTTGTAACTAGAGTTTGATAAAACTACTGATCCCCTTGAGACACTCATCAGCTCTGGTAGAGATGATATGCAGGTATTCATAGCATATACAGCTAATGGGAATTAGTAGCAATGCCCAGCAAGTCTGAGGCAGTTCCAGGCTCCTAAAGCAGCAGACAGATGCTTTCCACCTTTGTGGTTTTAGGACTGGGAGAAGCAGGTTTGCATCTCAAGCCTCCCCATGGCGGCAGAGAAATCTTCCATCAGCTTCGGAGTAAATTTTTTCATACATCTGGTTTTTAGTGTAATTGAAATGAAATTAGGATATCAAAAGCTTGGGACTGTTTTAATCAGCAGGAGACAACTAAAGAGTTGACAATTAATTCAAATTATGATGTTTGTTTGCCTGAACTCTGTGAGGAAGTAATGAGGTTGTGTTGGTTTCTGGAGATCAGAAGGTGGGTTCTAGTAGAATTTCCCTCAGCTCTCATACGCTGCTTGGGTTAAAGCCCTGTTAGAATTTGTGCTTTTGTCTTTCTCAAGAAATGACAATTTTTAGTTGTTAAGCACAACTTGAGGGGTGCAGGCCTCTGCTTGTAGTGACTGAATGAAGGTATGACACTTGTAATAACCTTGGCTACTTTGGCAAGGTTCTTCTGCCCTGCATCACCATGTGAGAACTTGTAAGTCTGCAGTTTGTGATCAGTCTGTCCTTCTACATGGAGTCTTTCTCCTACCAAGTGCTAAGCATCCTCAGATTTCACGGGAAGAGTAGTAGTCCTTAACAGACATTTTCCAGCATTGTAGCAGTTCATATAGATGAGTTAATTAAATAAATACAATAAATATCAAAAGCAGAGTTGGAGACAATCAATTTGGCATCATAATCTGTGTGTGTGCCTGGTTTGGGTTCCATACACTAAAAATGTTACTTTTTTTTTTTTTAATTTCTTAAAATTGACTTACTCATAATATCAGTTTCTTTTTTTCACACCATTCTGGGCTCAGTTTAGTTGCCTCGGCTGAATGTCCCTTGTGTGTGACCCAGTCACAGGGGCTGGCAGTTCAGACACATACTCTTTGCAACCTCAGCTGGAGGCCACAGAGGAAGGATATTGTAGGGCATCTCAATTACCTCCATAGAGATATCTGTATTGGAACAAATGAATGAACCTCCTGATTTTGGCTAATCCATACAATTTCTGGATGTCCTGCATCAGTGTTTTTTGTTTATGTGTTTGCCTCCAATTCTTGCTATATTTTTTTAACAGGCTTTTCTGGTTTTTTGTTTTGGTGCGGGTTGAAAATATTTGAATTGTTATGTCCGAAGAGCACCAAAAATAACCTGGGTGGCTGTATCCTTAACTAGTATGTCAGTTAAAGGTCATTTCTATGATGTATGTATTAATCATGTCATATTTCCTGTCTGTGTTGGTCAGCACAATGGTGTGGGCTGGCTTCTTGGGAAGCTGGTGGTTGCAGACAGCAGCTCTACAGTGAATCAAGCACCCCAGACCTTTGGTCTCTCTGGCTCACTCAGTGTGCAACCAAATCTTTCCTGATAGACCAGAAGTGTAAAAGAGCTTGGGTGTGCTTGACGGAAGAGTGGACAAGAGTGACAATGCAAATAGAAGCTGTGAAGTGGGAAAGAAGCAGCAGAAAGGAAAAGGGTGATGTGATTTCTGTGTAAAGCAGGGAGTAAAATACACCAGAACAAACAAAACTCAACCCTGCTCATCACTAACCTCTCACCTTGGCTACTATCAGGTATTTCAGAATGGGTTCTATAAAAATTGTGATGACTGGTGTGGAATTCCCTGTGCACCAGGACAGGGGACTTTTCTTGGTCACATCTATTGGTGAAGAGCTTGTGGCTGAGCTGTCAGTGTTTGTATCTTACTCTGCACATTTGTTTTTTGATGAACACAAATGAAACATTGAGTAATACTTTATCCATATAGAAATCTCCTTTAAAGCTTGATAATATGTTCTGCCGGTGAGTTATCTGGATTATTTGTTTCAAATCTGCTGATGTATGTTTGTATCAGGGCTAGGCTTCCTCTTGCATTTCATAAGGTGGGGCTTTCTTTTTGCTTTTCAAAGAAAGAGTAAATTAGAGTGCATAGCTGCTCCTTTTTGTTTTGCTTTTCACCAGAATGAGCTGCAGGCTGCTTTGTAGTGTGGGTGCAAATGATTTTTGCTAGTCTAAGTAAGTGAGGCCAGAGGAAGATCAGAGAAAGAGGGAGGAGTGAGAGCAGCCCTAGTGCTGCATCCCTGGGGCAAAAGGAGCAGAAGGAAGAGGAGAATGAGGAGAAAAAGGGGCACCAGCAGCAGCCCCAGCTTTCCCAGGTGCATAGACCTCGGAGGAAGAAGGCCCACAGCCATTTTGCTGCTCCTGGCAACCTGTTGCCAAGGGCAACTGTTTATTTTGCCTGTGGAGCCAGATCTGACTGTTGTGCTGATCATTTTGTATCAGTTGTGAATTCAGCTTTATTCAGCTCCTCCTTAAGCAATTCCAGTCCATCCAAAAACTCCATGTGTAGGGGGCTGTCCAATCACTGAAACATTTTTATCATCACCTGTTTCTGGACTGTTTTTGTGTGTTAGTTCCCTGTATCTGAACTCAGAGAGCTGGGACGGGAGGAATCAGGTGATGGACTTTGTGCCTTTAATATGATAAACTGTATTACCAGCTTTGTAGCAGCTTCAGTATCAGCCTTTTGAGTTTGCTCATTTTAGCTACACACTGGTGGGGAGGGATCAATCATTCAGCTGTGCTTATTAATTTTGATGTTTATTTCATAGGTGTTTTAAAATTAATTTGGTACCTGATAACAGGTATTTATTTTATTCTACACCACCTTCAGGGATGTTCTGGAACAGATTAAGAAACATGTGATGTGGTTATCTTGACTTGCACCTTGCAAGCACTGTCTTTTCCCTTCTGACTAATCTTGATATTTAGGCTCCCAATTTTTGGTGATGCAGTTTTCATTGGACATAAAGAGAACAGATGTGTCCTTGCACCTGCTCTGAATTTCGTTTTGCTTGGCATTCTCCATTCGTTTTACTGTAAGTCCTTTTGCAATGCCTTGAAGCCTTTTCTAGATGTGATTAGAAGAGAAGTAAAGTGGTGTTTGATTGTGATATTTTGCAATCTCAAATCTCATTTGAATATACATTTTGTATTTGCCAATGTGAACAATGCAGTATCAGTGAGCATAAACGCATAGTTTCATATTCCTTACAAGCTGCTAGATGTTCCTTTCTTTACCACTAGGTAATGAAATGGTGGATTGCAAAAATAAAAGCCAAACAAAAAACATTCCTCAGTGGTTTATAGTAATCTTGAGGAGTTACATTTTGACTTTATGTATTACTTAAGTGTAACATTTATGACTTGGCATTTAATAACATGACATGAGCATTTATAAACCAGGTATTAAATGGTCAGCCGTGGATTGACTTATTACTGAACAGTATTATCTGCTATTGGCTTTAACAGCAGAGTACAGTGATTTATATTGCACAGACATATTTTTATTGACAAGGGAATAGCCAAGGTGTCATACTGCTGTATTTTCCTTTTCTTGATTTCTCTCAATCTGAACCATGCAACTGGAGATAGAAGTTCTTCTGTTAAATAAATAAAAATAGATGTTAGTTTTTCATTTGAAGCATTTATCAGGCAAAATGTTAGTAGTGCTTGCATAATCAGGAAAGTGAGATGATCTACGCTAAGCCAGGATTGTAGCTGGCAAACTGAAATTTTATGTACTTGGGAATATAGCAGTTCTCAAGGCACACAAATAATGAATACTTAATGACTCAAAACCCCAGTAACACATTATATTCAAATTGTATTAAAATACTATTTTCTGTCCAAGCTATTTTATGCCGTGCCTTGCTCTTTTATTTATAAATGTACTTTTGCTGTTTTTTCTTACACTGAATCTTTTTACACAGTTTACTCTGAGAAATACATTTAACAGAATTTGTGTTTGCTGATAGACTTAATATAAGATTGGGATTAGGCAATAAGTAGTATTCCTTCAAAGAGCAGTAAAACATCTCAAAATGTTGAAGAGCTGACATTTTTCCATTAACTTGTGGCAGATGAAATCGTAAATCTATTAGATGTTGTCATCTTTTGGTACTGTTCATCAGATCCAGTGTATGTCTAATAATTTATCTAAAGAATGGACGATATGGGTCACTTCAGTCCTAGAGAGGATAAGGGGAACTGTGTCATGTATTTTGTGGTTGTTGCAGAGTTGTTTGGAATGAGGCAGTTGTGAGCAATTGCAGTGATATTGCTATTAGAATTAAAATAAGTTGTCATTTCCTACTAATTATCTATACATCGTTATACAAGTCAGTGGCAAAAATATACTGGCCATGTTTTCTCCTTAACTGAAATGGCAGTAATACAAGTTGAGATGGAGAAATAATTACATGCTTTCTACTCAGTTCTCAAACTGTGCCTATTAGGCTACACGTGTAGTTTATAGGCTTCCCCAAAATCATGCGTTGCTTGTTGAATAAATTTCTGTCAGTATTTGAAAATGAGATTATTTTAGCCAGTGAGTTTTGTCATTCAAGAGAAAAAAAAAAAACACAAAAAAATCCTATCCCTAAGTTACTAGGAGGAACTTTGCTGTATGCATGCAGTGGATTGCTTGCTGGTAAGTACGCTGACAACTAATGCCTCTACCCAGGAGATGGAGACCCCACGAGACAGAACAAGGTGGAGGGAGATACTTTTCCTATAGGTTGTACAAACTCTTGCATGAATAAAGCATTTAAAAACATGCAGAACTGAAATCTGTGTGTGTTAGCTGGCTAGAATTAGGCACCATGACGCTTTACTATTTCTCCCTCTGAACATGAGGTCCAAAAAGGAAAGATGATGAAATGTGGTGTCACTCGTTTCACTAAAAGTCACTTGGGCAAGTGTGCAACAATCCATCAAAAGAGCTATGGAGAGAGTATGGTTTCCTGCTATTTGATCAGTTTTCTGAATTACCAAATATTTGGTAAAACTTTGTGCCATCACTAAAACATGTGAATCAACCTGTCCTTTTTGTTGAGGCTCCAACAAATTTTGCCGTTGCTTTTCCGTAATCTCAAAAGTAAATAAACCAAAACCCAAACCCCCAAAACCTCTCCCCAGTCTAGAAGATTAAGTGGAAGAGTAACACAGAAATTGGGAATGGTGTTACAAATGTTTGTTTTCTGTAATTCAAAGGAATACAATTTAGAAACAAAGAAAGCAAAACTGACTCTGGATATTGCTGTAGACACCCACCTCTTGCCATGAAGCTAACAGGCTCAGTCCTGGAAACGAGCTGTATGAATAAGAGCTATCTTGATTGTAGAATTACTTTCTAGATTTCACTTGTTAATAACTTGATTTTAAGTATTGGGTAGTTTGGCAATTAAATCAGCCTTGACTAAATGATGAAAAGAAATTTGAAATTACACCAGGCAAATATCAAAAGCCCGGATTGATATCATTAGCATAAAATTATTGTGTATAGGTGAAATTCAATGAAATGAACAGCTTGTTTGAAAAGACTTAAGAGAAGGTCTGGAGAGGGTAGTTGTAGTAGAGATTATTGCATGTTTTCTTTGTGTTGAGTAGAGAATTACCTGAACATCAGCATGATCTAAAAAGCTGTTGGAATAGAAGTTCTGTAGTCTCTGGCTTTCTCTCTTTCCTTACCACTCCCAGCTCTGGGGATACCGGTTCTGATTTTACAAAACTGAATGAGGTGTGCTGCTTTTTCGGTCTAGGAGGCTTTGCCATGGCTGTGAGTTTGGCTCTTTAAGAATGAGTTTCTAGGACTGGAAAAACTAGGACAAAACCTGATCAATATCTTTCCCAGCTGTTCAGTGTATGAAGTACTAATGAGGTTATTTAATTCTGCATCTGACAATGAGTATGATAACATTGAGAACAGATTAAGACCCTAATCTAAGTGAAGATTCCTCAGCAAATTTAAAAAGGAACATCAACTCAGTATCTTCATCACAGTCATGCACACAGTTTAAGGAGAGTGTCACTCCACCCAGGATGAACTATAGGAATACTTTCCAACCAGCAGAAGAACTACATTGCATGGCATCCAGTAAGTTTCTTTAGCCAGATTTCTGAAAAGATTAGTGTATTTTTAGTGGTCATCAGGTGTAGTTACTCATCCTGACCAGTTTGTTTTAAATGTGAGATTTTTATTCTTTTTAATTAAAGGGAAATCTTTGAAGTTGAAATTACTTTAGGAAGAAATACATGTTAATCATATAGAGGATACTGAATATAGACTAATGTCCTAATGTAGTAAAACCTATTTTTAGCTTTTATTTATTTAATAATAGGTTTTTTTAAGCCCGTAGATGCTGAGTTGAAGAAGGCAAGCCATTTCCCCTGGCAGCACAGTTATTGCCTCTTCAACCAATAATCTCTTTGTATATAGAATATGATAAAATGTAGGGAAAATAGGATCAGAGGAAAGCTGGAAAAAATCTATCTATGAGATTTTGTGAATTAAGAATAAAATTAATTGCTAAATAACTTCAGTAAAAATCTAACTTTCATGCTGGTTGAGATAACTAGATTAGAGAAATTTCATCTTTCGTCACATAATGTAATGAAACTTTAATAAAAATCTGATATAAATGGCTGATAAGCACTTCGTTAGTAAAAATTAGTGTATTCAACCCCCACTTTTAACAACAAATAAACACAGACGCAGGCATTCAATAGTAAAATAGTCTTCTTAAAGTTCAAATATAATGATAAAGAGTCACATTGCCTAGTGCTGACAAATTATTTCAGGTTTTACCATAAACCAGTTATGCAAAAGATTATTGTAAGGAATGCCTAAAGATTGTTACTGAAAGTGCTTTAATGAAGACTTCTCTCAATTCATGTATCAAGATGAGTACTTCTCCCGTCAGAAGTGTTATATCAACATTTTATAGGAGGTCTTCTCCTGTCTTGCTTCAAAGTTCCTCCGTGGTGGCTTTAGATCCTCTGAATAGTCTGACCTGTTCTTTGTAGGAGGAAGGTTTATAAGCAGCATTGTGGTGAAAATGCAAAAGAATGTGTCAGGTTTGGGGTTTTTTAATCCTCAATTAAAAGTTTTTTTCCCAGAACAAACCATTCTTTTTATTTGTGTTTCAAAAGCTACTGCGTTCGTCTTTAAAATAATTTCAATTCAAGTATAAACTGTGTATTCCTAACCTATATTCATCCTGACTACTGAAACACTGATTGGTTGGAGTTACTCATAGGAAGGCAAAATGAAGTGACTATTTCATGTCACTTGAGAATTTGGGACACAAAAGTATCTTAAGTTCTCACCCAGAGAGTGTTGCTTTTTTGGGAAGGATGTTAACACTGTTGGTGTGACTTTGGATGTTTTGGATTTTGATTCCCCATAGCATTTATAATAGCACGTTGTAGCCTTTATAGTAGCGCATATATACACATAAAATTCTAACACAAACTGCGACTTTGAGGTTTTTGTTGTTATGTAGGTTGAAAATGTAGGTTTTTAAGTTTTCAGTATGACTGATAAAATATCTAGTGAACTGTTAGGTAGTTACGTAAAGGGTGGTAAAATCTCTTAGGGTGAATGTAACAGTATATCTAATGTGACATGCAGAAGAAACCATGTTTTAACAAAAAAAATGATGCTTCAGAGTTCAATTTAAAGTTGGATGTTTTTTCTTTATCTAGATTTATTGTAAGTGAAAGATTATCTCAAGCAGTCAGTTTCTCTCTTCTGATGAATGAGAAGAGGCATTGGATAAAACAAAGCTTTTGATTTAGTGGTACTCTTGGCTTTCATAACTTGGAAGCCACGATTAATTTTTAGGATAGCTTGTTATCTGAAAAATAGTCTTCTTTCAAAGGAAGATATTCAGGGCTTAATACCATTCCAGACAAAGGCGTAACGTAGACACCATACCGTAATATCACACCTGTCACTGTTAATGGATAGCTACACACTGCTCTGCTACCCTTTCAGTAAATCCATGCTTAAGTTTAGCTGTTGCACAATCACAGCAAGATTCTGCCACCTCCTGACCCTCTGTGTAGCCAGATGTGCCTATTGAATAGAAATCTGACATCCTAGTGAATTGGGATGGTAGCGTTTTCAGTGACAACATGGTAGTTTAAATTAATTACAAGACAGAACTGAAGACATTTATTACCCAAATTAGTGTTTTATATGTATGTTTTATTCATTGTGACTCTCTGGTGATGTCCTGCTATCTAGAGATGAAAGAACTGTCATTATTCATGAAGTTGGCATCCAGTGGACAACTAATGATTGTTTCCATCCCACCTCAATACTATCTACCAACCCCCTACATAGAAAATTCACTTCATCAACTGTGTGGCTGTTGGGAGTTGTTGTGCTCTTGCTTCTCAGGAGCTCCCCTGTTGTAGTGATAGTTTCTGGTTTATATTAATGAAGAACTAGTTTTAAACTGCAAATGCAGTCTGGGTACTTCATGAAATGAGCTTTGTCACAGATTCTGTGATGGGTTGAATTATTGCTATTTTTATGTAGTTGCTTTACCAACACCAAGCAGTAAAAGGGAGTTACTGATACTAATCGTCCATAATAAGAAAGAGCTTGAAATGGCAAAACCTGCATTTCAGTTGGAAAAGTGAAGTGAGGAAAGCAAATAACTTCAGGGTGTACCGACTCATTGTGCAGTTTTACGTTAACTTCTACAAGTTGTAGTTCTTTTCCATACCTATGAATGCAACAAAGATGAAACCAATTTAGAGTCACTTAGGCATAATTGCACCCACTTAGAAATCACTTCCTTTGCATTCATACCACAAATCCAACCCATTGTTTAATGTGATTCATACTAATTTACTAAGTGTTGCAGCAAATGAAGAATTTCTGCTGAAGGAGAACAAATGACTGAGTTAGAAAAGGAACTGGCTGTTTTCTTGAACAAACAAACAGAAAGACCACAACCTAATTTACAGAGCAGATTTTGGATCCTAGCTAGATGATGATCAACACAAGTGTCTTGCCAAATGAAGAGATACTTCAGGAAAATGTGTGCTTCAGTAGTTCGTCCCTTACAGTTAAGTGTTTATTTTTTATTTGATGTTGCCTAAAGGCATAGAGCAAGGAAATCTGTAATTGACAGGGTATGACCACCAGTTATTTTGCCTGGTTTTTGTGTTGAAGGGTTTGTTTTTCAGTTGTTTTTTTGGGGGGTTATTTGGTTGCGTTTTTTGTTTTCTCTCTTCCTGGTGTAGCAGTCATGTTGGACTCCCCTTTACAACATATACTCAGGTCTGGAGAACACTGAAGAGTCCACCTTACACCCTTCTCCATTTGGTGGATTTAAAAGCCTCTCTGTCCACAGGATACATGAACAATCATGTGCAGTCATGTACAAACATGCAGTGTATACATTAAATGTGCTGTATACAGATTGGGCTGGGCAGGGTGCTGGAATATCTAGTCTATGTCATGCTTTGACTAGGAAGGTTGAACCAGATGATCTTTGAGGTCACTTCCCACCTGGGATTCTATGATTCTATAATGCATACATAGTATGTATGCATTTATAGTGTGTTTCATGTACTAGTGAAAAAGAAGTAAACAATAAATAAACATACAGTCTTCATGGAGACAGCAAATCTGTTTTCCATAATATACTGGGGTTTGTCCCTTTGGGGGATTGAAGGGAAAGAAAAGCTCAGATGTTAAATAATGGAAGAGAGCAGAATCGCAATATTCTTAATAATTCTTAAATTCTTAATAAAGCTGGTAGGAAGTAACCTGAAAACAGTTGCTTTATGGTTAATCCTGAGTAAAGGGAATTAAAAGCAAACTGTAAAATGCTAGAAAATTGATTTGGCTTTTTAGTTAATATTAAACCAGTTAATTTTGAAACAAGTGTGGTTATTTTTTTAAAGTACATTTTTCTAACTGGAAAAAGTTATCTGTAGATATATGTGTGCGTGTATATATATATATGCACATTACATATCCATATAAAAATTGATCACAACCTAAAAATCAGCTTTAGTGCTCTTCTAAATCTTTTCTTCTTAATTTTTCAAATTGAGGAAAAAACAACCAACCCAAACTGAAGCTGTATTTCTGAATTCAATTACATAATATACATTTAGGTTTATATATGAAAGAGGGAGAATACAGATATAGCCACTAATTTTAGATATTAATTTATTTTCCAATTATTTTTGCAGTGATGTGTGTGAACATAAAAATTTGCAGGTGGTATTGAAATAAATTTGAATATGTGTACTACTGATTGTGTTTAGTCTTAAAAGATAGTATTCTAGTAAAATATGCAAGCACATGATATGCACTATTTAGTGTACAAAAGATAAACTATTTAGAAAACCAGCATTTGCAGCTGAGTTTTAGTGATTTTTTTCTTTTTTTGTGGAAAAACTGCTTACATATTGCTTTGTAGAAATAACAAAAAAACCCCAAACAAACCCCAAAATATTTTTAAAGATAATGAGAATAATATGTGTTCTATTGTTCCAAAGACACCTTCTCAGTTTTATTATTAGGACTGGTTGTATTTTAACAGTCTCATAGGTGAACTGCAGGAGAGGGTAAATAGATAAGTAACGTTCACAAATGATTGTTGCCATACCGCAGAAGTCAGAGAAATATCCAAGCCAATTAAACGTATATGTATATATGCAAACAATGCACATATATGTTTGTGTGTACTATGTGTATGTCTTGTAAAATTCTTGAGAAAAATCAAATTAGTTATAATGTATGCAGAAAAACACACTCACACGCAGACACAAAATCAGGTTTTGCATGCTCCCATGGAGTCCAAGGGATTTTTGTTCCCCCCATGGTTTTATTTGAATCCTGACCTTGTTCAACACTGTTACAGTGGTAGGAAACAGTACTGGCTTTCCTCTGACAAGCTATTAAATACGGCAGTAAATCAGTCAAAGAAAAAAGAGTTTGGAAAACACCCAGCATATAGAAGGTCAGACAGTACAACAGGTATTTAAGTTTTCAGCATTATTTCTGTCAACAGCAGGTTAGTATACCGGAAATGTCTTCTTCTTGTCCATGTCTCAGAGTCATCAAAATAATCTGTTTCCTATCCAGTGGAGTTCCTAAGGAAAGCATCTCATACCCCTTTTGAATGTCTGCGCACTGTGCTTGGGTGACCAGAGGCAGCTGGAAGTGATTAGAATAGACTGACATGTGAAATCATATGGGAAGGGATTCATCTCGCTAAAGAAGAGGAATCAATGCTCTGTTCTGTAGGGGAAGAGGAGGTTTACGTACAAAAATGAGCAGATTTTCAAAGAGGCATATGGGAATTGATCTACGTGGTTGCACTGATGCCATTTAATATTGCAAATCACATTCTACCCTCAGTAGATTATGTTTAAAAACAGCCTGATAATCACAGATGATAGTTTTGTAAGAGCATAGAAACTGCCAACCTAGTCCTGCCTCTTAGCTCTCCCAACACAGTGATATCAGACAAAAAATAGAACATTATTAAGTACTTAGCTGTAAATGTTACATTTATAAGGTGAAAACAATGACATTTCCCAGACATGCAGGGTTTGATGATTTCATTTTAAATGTGTGCATTATTATTATAAGTCACCTGGAAATCTTTCCCTCTTGAAAGGGGAAGTTTTATTGTTTTAACATAATATCCTTTAAAACCCCAAACTTTTACTATGTCTTCCATTTTCTCTCCAGCTGAATGGATGGACATTTTGCACTTGCATTGTGTGATCTCTTTAGTTAAGCCTCTTTATGTATTTTCAGTACTAGTATGACACATATTTCACAGAGGTCTGCTGAGGTGCCTTGCCAGCATGTTATTTCTACTCTAAGTATCAGTGTGGTACTGCAAGTGCTAGTAGATTCTTGGTGAAACAGAACATTTCTAGTCTAAGATTTCCTGTTTTCCATACAAACCTGCATAATTTGGGAACTAGGCAGAGCTTTTTTACTATCATAAACAAGGTGATTTTTTCATTTTAAATCCTGAAAGAATGAGGTGAGACAATAATTACTGAGTTGTGAGAACATTCACACATGCTTTAATAGTCTCCTTAGAGAATTGTTTATTTTTGCATTGATTTGGGCCTTCACAGTCATGAAAACTGTGGCTTCGATTCAGAGACTTTCCAGTTTGTCACCCATCTGAGGTGAATTCTTCTTTTAAAATTAGGTAATGTTCTGGCAGTGATGCCTTTGTAGGAGATGGGCAATGTTGTTGATGCCCTAAAGTATCGTGCTTGTCTGCCGTCTAGAGCTGTTGTTGCCTTCTGAATGTCATTTCTCTGCATGACATTCTGGCAGTCACTTCCACCTGCGGGTGTCCTTCCTTTTGGCTGTTTAGCTCAAGCAAACCTGATGTTTAAGATTGTGTGCAATGGCTATTCTGGAATGAAACTGACCCTTGCTTGTTCCATAGCAGCAGTGAGAAATGCTACCCTATGTAACAGCTATGAATAACAGGTTCATGTAGGGTATTGTAAATTAGACAGGTAATGTCAGAGACAAGGGATGCTCACTTCTCTAGCCAGATTCCTTGAATTAAACTTCAATGTGGTTGTTCTACCTGTATTATTACTGTTTAGTTCTGGTATTAGAACTAAATACCAGAAATTTTCAGACCAGTATGTTTCCCTTATTTAGCTTCATGCATGCTCAAAAGAATTGTACATGTCATTTCTCTGGGTGGTAGAATTACTTCTTAAAATTGCAAGTTATTGTTATAAAGCTTGATAATTTATTAAACAGGCTAAAATTAAGTATTGTAAATGTAAGCCTATCCTATAAGATGTTAAAAGAGGAGCCTTCACTCTTGGGGGCAGCAATTCAGCAACTAGCTTCATATCGCGTAATACTCTGATCTCTCTTACTATGTGAAGCTCAGATTAATCTCTTCTGCCTCTAGCCATGAAGAAGTTAAGCATCTTGCCTAAATTATTCATTAGGGCTCTCTCTGTATATTCAGTGGAGAGATGTCATTTTTGGAGAAAGTCAGTCCATCTGCTTAGAATGTCAGTATTTGTCCACTGGAGGTGAATTTCCCCACTGACTACAGAAATAACCATGATAACTGATGTGTTATTAAGCAAGAAGTGCTTGTATGTTTAGAGCTTGGAAGATACCTGGTGCTTTAAGCAGCTGTTCCAGCCAAGAATGCCGCCAGAAGCAGAGAGGAGCCCTTTGGTGAGCATTTTGAACACATTGTTGCTCAGTCACCAAATTATCCTCCTGTAAAATATAAATAAAAAGGAATTAAAAATGAAGTAGTAAGAGAAAAACTTGTCCAAATGGCAAAGAATGTAGTATTTGAAGTAGTTGCCTATTTCTTGATGAGAATAGAGAATTTTGTCTGTCAGAATAGTGCCCACTGTTCACTTGGGCAAACTAAAAGTCTGGAAGATTCTCCAAGTGGTCAGCTGGAAAAGTGGAAGGACACCCACCTCAGTGCTGTTGAGAGTCTCTTATTCCACCAGCAGTGTACACCATGTGACCTTGCTAGAAACTCTATTCACATGTTTTTAGGCTTTTTTCTAACTTTTGAGAATAATTTAAAGCAAGTAGTTTAAATACCTAATTTTATATATGCACATGCACACACTTATATGTACACGCATATATAGAATGCAGGGAAAAGTTAAGTAAAGTAACTCACAGAAAATGGTGAAGGTTTGAAAAACAACTTTTATTTTTCCAGAGACAGTCTTAAAGTTCGTTTTCTAACTGTCTTTCATATGCATGCTTATATGTGCGTGTAATAGTCTGCACAGCTCTCAAGACGTTAATAATTCATTCCCTGAAGAATTAGATAAGGCAATGTCAGGCTGATTTGTTTATGGTTTCAGAGTGGACCATAATAATCCATTTTACATCTATTCCTTCTGTATTTTCAGCTCGCATACAGGGGTATTACATGAACGTAAGGGGCAATGGTACTGAGTCAGATCAAGGTACGTGGAGCAGAGAGTTCTGTCTCCATCAGTGACAGATGCTAAAGGAAGAGTAAGAACAGGGAAAACATAGTTTACCCTGATGCTCTCCTAACATCCACCTCTGTAGGCAGAGGTCCTTTATTCATACCCACTTAGACTGTGCCAGCCTTCCTTGTATCTAATTTAAAGTTCTTTCTCAAACTCCCTTGAGGTTCTTCTGGCCTTTGTGTCTGTACCTGCTTTCTGCAGTGTTGCCAGTCTTCATGGTCTGTTCTCTTCATCTATTCTGTTGTTTTTTATGATGTAGCTTTCTCTGTTTTATATTTGTTTTCAGTACCTTCAGGTAAACCTTAATTTTCTATAGTTGGAGCTTTCCTAAAATCAAACCATTTTCCTGATTATTTTTTCCCATTTAAATGAGACTATCAGACAGAAATTACTGTCTTGAAATGCTAGAACTGATCTTGTCAGCAGGAGTTTACCTTTTTAAAAATAAAAAATTAAAATAAAAAATAAAAATTTAAAAAAGGTACATAAAAGGTACATTGAAGGAATATTGCAAGCTGCAAAGTCAAGAGATTAAAAATTGGATATGCAGGACTTTAGGTGACAAGTATGACTTTCATTTGAACCTTTCTTCCTTCCTTCCTTCCTTCCCAAGTTTAAGGTGTTTGAAATACATAATGACTTTTTTTTTTGTTGTTGTTTTTCGCTACAGGACTAGCTGTACTATTTTATGGTTTTTCATTTTGAATCTTTGGCCCTGTTCATTATTTACTGCACATTGCAAAAATCAATTGGAGAATACAAAGTTATTAGTTTTTTTTCTTGCACTATGACATAAAAATTAAAACAAATCCATCAGCTAGGTTAATTAGAGAAACATCAGACCTGATTGTTCAGTTTATTTAGTATATGATAGCACTTCAGAGCTCCCAAAGTGATAATGGGGTGTTAAGTCTCATTCCTGTCACACCCCTACAGCTTTAGACCCTGGCCTTCAGCAGCCTGGTCTACAGTCTGTGAACTGAGATTCCTGAGCAGGTGCTAAGGTAACTTCAGAACGTTTTATGTGGGAAAACAAATTGGTACAAGACAGTTGATTTCTTCCACCATGCCGTAATCAACAGCCTGTCCGCGTGTTGTGCAGCTGAGGCCATCCACAGAGGAGCTTCTGTCCTTGCCATTAAAAATCCTTTACCCCCTAAATACAGAGGTGAAATCTGCAGTGTGTATTGGGAGCAGTCCCTCCCTTTGCCTGGGAATGATCGAGAATGATCCAGGTCAAACCCACTTGTCAAACCCACTCCAGAAACTGTTCAAGCAACTTTGACAGGGTGGACATGTGCAGTCCAGGGACTGTGCTCTGGATGAGGTTTAATTTAGGCATGAGTCACTATCCATGATTGTGTCTGTGAAGAGTACCTTTATATACCCATTCTGAAGTGGCTTTGCATTTGCTATGGGCAAGGGACCTGATAAGGGGTGACCCAGAGTCATTACACTGCAGCCTATGAGGGGAAGCCACATCCCATTTTAGGACGCATATTCAGTGCAAGGATTTCACTGCAGGTATGATTCTTATAAATATTTCATGGTGAAGTGTGACCTTTATTTGCTTGCCAGGCATCTCATGGCTTGAATACAATCACCTGTGACAGATTGTTTGAACTGGAGAGCCCCGGAGCCCTGCTGTAGGTGAAAAGTGGATGTTCCTTCCTTAGAGCAAAGCTTGTCAAACAAAGGAACAAAGAGCTTCTTAAAAAAAATAACACAGCAAAACAAGCAAATAAACAAAAGCAGCCTATGAGGAAGAATAAGCAGCAAACAGGGGAAATACAGGGTTGGGACACCATTTTGTTCAGAAACATATCTCTATGGACTGTTTGGTGGATAAAGAATTGACTGAATGGTCACATTCAGAGAGTAGTGGTCAATGGCTGTATGTCCGGATAGAGAACCAGTGCTGTGT
>JANHGB010016410.1:0-15140 GCA_026283785.1 Coracopsis vasa
GTTGGATGGGGCTTGGAGCAACCTGGTCTAGTGGAAGGTGTCCCTGCCTGTGGCAGGGGGTTAGAACTGGATGAGCTCTAAGGTACCTTCCAACTCAAACCCTTCTATGTTTCTATGATTCCATGATCTGGGAGGAGCTGAGGATGTTAAAGGAGGAGAAGATGGAAAGGGGAAAATAGAGTAAAGCGGATGTATGGTAAAGCAAATTATGTGATTGATGGTGACTGAAGGTACCGGTGGGCAGCATTCTGCTTGATCACTACAGTATGAAGCAGGGCAGAAAACCCACTGCATCTGTTGTGCTTGGTCTTATTCACCTGTGTGGTAAGGAGGAACCTAGCAGTTTTTCCTGGCATTTTTTGAGGAACCTTGGAACCTTTCTTTCTATCATGGCTGGAGGAGCATTTGGAGAGTCCAGGGTGATGGAGACACCTGAACACCGCAGACACCTGAACAGTGGTGCCTGGTACATTTGATACACCAAAGAGTACCTGAGACATCCCCACAGGTCACCCCCATGACACAGGGACCATTTCCACCACCACCCACAGCACAGAGGACACCCCTTTCCTCACAACACCTTCAGATACCCGCGAGCGACCTGCTTACAAGAGGTGCTCGGCTTACCCCGTATCACGGAGATGTTCTTCAGCGCGACGGAGTGCTCCCAGTCCTTGAGACGCAGGTCCTCCGTCACGTTGTTGAGGATGGCCAGCTCGTGCTTCAGCTGCTCCTCCATGGCTATGTGGATGAGGCGCATCTGCCGTGCATCCTCGGTGGCGTTGCTGATGAGCACCTGCAGGTCCTTGATGCGGGTATGGTGGATGTTCACGTCGTAGGAGAAGGTCCTGTTCATGGTGTCCACGGTGCCGCTCATGGCCGTTACCTGGTCGCTCAGGCTCTCCACCCTGCTGCCCAGGTGGCTCAGGAGGTGGTCGTGGTGCTGCAGCAGCAGCCGGCTGCTGTTGCCTTCCACGGAGAGCTTGTACATCTCCTGCTGAGCCGCGTCGCTCTGCTGGGTCAAGCTGTCCCAGAGGCTGGACACTGCCTTGTCGGTTTGGCTGGCCTGGGTCTGCAGGCTCCAGAGAAGCCCTTCCAGCTTCTGCAGTGACCCCGTCATGAGGAACAAGGAGTCTGAGTGGTTCTGCAAGAGGTCCTGGAGCCTCCAGATGTGGTCCAGCACGTCCGCCTTCAGAGGTAGCTGCAGCAGCTTCAGCTGCATGTCCCGAAAGCTCTCATTGAGGCGGTTGACGTTCCCCATCAGTGCCTTCAGGTCCTCAGGGGAAGTCTGCGGTCTGGAGACTGCAAAGGATGGAGAGGAGCAGGGCATCAGAAACCACCCTGTGGAGGTGGGACCTTCCTGAGAGCTGCAACCCCATCCCTCCCAAGAAGTGCTTGGATATCTCCCTGTTCCTTGGTGCTTGGAAGTGAAAGCCCTACCTCAGATCCCAACAGGTTCATCCCATCAGCCCCAATTTGGCCCCATGGTTTTCTCCATGTTTGGAGGAGGTTTGTTGCTGAAAGGATGAAAGAGGTGCCTTGCTCAGGAACGACAGCAAAGGCCCTCAGCAGCTCAGGGCTTCGGGGTGGCTCTGAGGTTTGCCAGATGGGTCATGATGCTATGAAGCTCTGCCTCGTGGCTTCGTCCAGCTTGTGTTTTCCTTTGGTCAGAGGACTGGCTGCTAACAGCATCCGCTTCCCTTTGCTAAAAGCAGGCCTTAAAAACTGCTTCTCCTCCCACCGAGGTTTAATTTTAACAATCAGGTTTCCCTCCTGGCCGCTGATCTTGGACCTGAGCTCAGCCCCTTGCTCTCTAATGAGGACCATGAGGCTGGCTCGGCAGGTCTCCATGGCGCTGGGTGCGGTTTGCTGTCAGCCTCCAACCAGCACATACCGCATCCCACAGCTGCCAGGGATCTTCCTAAGGGAGGAAACCCACCCCACTTAGGAGCATCTACATCCCAAGGCTGCCAGGACTCTTCCACAGGGAGGAAATACACCCTGGCTCAGGAGAATCCACTTCCAAGGGCCGCCAAGGCTCTTCCCAATGGAGGAAACCCACTCTGACTCAGGAGCATCCTCAGCCTACATCCAAGGGCTGCCAGGGCTCTTCCCAAGGGAGGAAACCCACCATGTCTCATGAGCATCCTTCACCCCCTGCTTCTGCATCCCTCGTGGCAGAGAGTTCCTGATCACCCATCCCAAACCCCTCCTGGCCTTGCACCAGCTTCCAGAGCCCCAAAATGGGATTCAGAGAGGGAACCTGGAAGTTTGGGGGGAAGTTTGTTCCTAGCACTGCTCCAGCAATCCCTTCCCAGCAAGCCAAATAGAACCAGTAAAGCCCCATCCCAGACCCCACCACCCCTCTGTACACTTTGGTGCACCCCAGAAAGATGATCCAGGCAGGGGAATATCATCTCCTCCCTCCGCCTTGCCTTAGTACTGGGTCTCCAATTCAGCCTGGAGAGGCGACTCAAACCCAAACCAACGCAAATAATGAGATTTTCCTTTTTTCCTAGAGGAAAACGGATAATCCCCATTGTTCTCCCAGCTGTGGTGGGGCTTCGGCTGGAGCGATGCTGCGGGCTGGCGCAGGACCGGCCTGGCAGCTCAGCCCTCATTTCCACGCAGGAGAAACTAAGCAGAGGCATTTGGTTTGAATTAAAACTGCCGGAGCAAGGCAAGGGTGAAAGCAGACGTGCACACGTGAAGGCCTCCAGAATCCCAGGCTCCCACCTAGTGCTAGTGGTGGCGCTGGGAGGATGCTCCGGGGAGCAGGGACCTACTGTGCCCAGAAAAACCATACTGGAGCTGAGCATCTTCCAGGCCCTGAAGGCGTCTTTCCTCTATTCATTTCCCCCTGTTAATTAATCTCACTGCTGGACTGTCCCACCTTCAGCTGCAGTGTGCTCTCCTCCTTTAGCATGGTGACATTGTTTTGGTCCTTTCTGCATGTCCCTGCTTGTCACCTACATCACTGCAGGGGGAACATCTCAGCATCACCTATCGCCTGTCCCCAGGCACACACCAGGCATCGTCTTTGCCCATGGGGGTCCACAATGGGGAAAGCCACCAAGCGATGTGCCCGAGGCCACCCTGAGAGGGGACAATTGGCAAGGAAAGACCTTGGGAAAAGTCATCATGGGGCGGGTGAAGGCATGGGTGACCAAAGCTGCTCCATAAAGTCTTTCCGAAGTCAGGGTGCAGAGACAGCCACGGCTTCCTTGCCAAGGGAAAAGCAGCCCAGTGTGTGCAGCACAAGGAGAAATAATCCAAGCCCAGGTCCTGCTGTGGCCAAAGGCTAGGAATCATGAGCCAGCTCCTCTCCTTTGCACCTGCAATTACTTGCAAAGCCTGCGGAGTTCCTCACATTCCCACAAATCACTTCCAATGACTAGCCGGAATCCCTGCGGATCTCCTTTGCCCGGCCCTGACACTGCAGCCACCAACCCAAGAGCAACCAAGGCTTCTACGGAGCATCCTGCAGCCAAAACCACACCAGCAAGCTTCTTGGAACTTCCAGCCTTGGGCTGCTCTGTGCATACACGTGCATGCGTGCCAGCAGCTTTCCTGCCTCCCTCTTTCCACTCGCTGGGTTGGTAGGATGGACTAATCCTGAGCCAGAGGAGGGGAAGGCGGGTGTTGTGAGCCCATAAAGCCCTCCTTGGTTTCTTTCCTTGCATGAAAGCAGGAGCTGGGGAGCATTACAGCTGCTAGGAGCCTGGAGCACATGCATAAATGCATGCACACAGCTTGTGCATGCACACACACACGTGTGCAGGCATGGGCACAGCACAGGTACTTCCACACATGAGCACATGCATGCCTGTGCACAGCACAGACACATGCACACACACGTGCAAATGCACCCGCATGCATACACACACAGAGCACATGCACAGACAGGTGTGCACACATGTGAATGCACACAGCACACATGCACACACATGCATGGTTCTGTTTTGGGGACATGCTGTCTTATGGCTGCTGTCTCCCACCAGTGTTTCAAGGAGAAAAGGGTTACAAGAACCCCACGGCTCTACCCCAAAATCCTTTCCAGGCCCTGCTGCTGCTGCTGAACAGAGCATGTGTGCCTGTAGTCACGCACACGGGTGTGAAAGGTGCTAAAATGCATCAAACAAAGGTGGCAAAGGGCAGCCCTAGAGAGACAGGGTGGGTCATAGGGATATGCTGTGGAGCAGCTTGCTGCAGGAAGGTTGGGAAAGCACCAGGAGAGAAATGCCTTGAGGTTACCAAATGCACATATATTTATATATATGTGTACTTACATGTACACAGAACGATGCAAATGTGCTGGTGGGCACCTTCCCTCTCTGCACTGCAACACATGCACATGCACCCTGTGCGGTGCACACACATGATCACACTCACACACTCACCTTTGCACGACCACTGCCTTGCTGGGGGTTAATGACAAACGTGACCTGTGCCCTCACACTCCTCCTAATACTTCTCATGTGGTGCCTTGCAGAGGGGACAAGCACACACAAGCACACGTATGCACCCTGCTGCATGGCACACTGTCCCTGCCACTGGGTGAAGCCCTGCACCATGAGCATGTACAGGCACTCGCACCCTTGCATGCACCCCCCCTTTCAGGCCCACATATAGCCAAGGTGATGCTGCAAAGTGGCTGTGTGCACAGTGAATACGAGTGTTTCACCACCCTTGGCAATCCGACTTCTGCAGCATTATATGGCAGGGGGTTTTATTTCCCCTGTGAAGCTGGGCAGATGCTGAGCATGAGGTTCAGCATGTGACTGGATGCATGACAGGAGCAGGTCTGGGAATCCTAACCATGAGAGCAATATCCTATGGTCCCAGCCCTGCACAAGAGCATCTCCTCCAGTACTTCAGAAAGGGTGGAAACAAGCTCTGGGCTGGAAAAAATGCTGCAGAAGGATTTGGGTATGGATGGGCAGGATGGGGAGTGGGGAATGGTGGGGAGCAGCCAGCGCTCAGCTCCAGCGTGAGTCTCTCCTTAGCCCAGGCACAGGTCCACGGGGCCCCCAGTGCCAGCAGCTTTTTGGCTGCTCAGGTTTGTTCTGTATCCCTGGGGAGATGTCGGCTGCAGGCACAGACCTGCTTTGGAGCCAGCTTGCGGGGAGCAGGAGGAGTTTGTGATGGAGCTGACTGGGGAGCTCACGTGATGGCTGGCCATGGGGCTGGCTCTGTTGCTTCCATCACCACTGGCATCCTCAGAGCATGAGTTATGGGGCTACAGCTCTTGAAATGGAGGGTGCTCATTTCCTTGGATGCTTCTGCCAGGAGCCAGGGGTTCTGTGTGTGGAAGTGTGGCTGGCTCTCAATGCAAATATAAGCATGGAGGTAGGGTGCAAGTCAGATGCCCATTCGTGTGTCCGGTTCAGATACCCGCATGAAGACTCTTGGCTCATTATCTGTGTCCTAATGAGCCTTGGCCTCCCAAGGATCCAGGTTCAAGCACCAAAGTGCAGGTCTGTGCGTGCAGGTGGCTTGGATTTAACACAGACCTTGCGAAAAAAGCTGAGAGTGGAGTCCTGCTTTGGGCTGGGTGCCTTTTTAGTGGATGATGAGGGAGTCTGGGGCAGAGAGAAAGGGAGTGTGTGTTCCCAGAGCCACAGAACTGCTGCCAGGCTTGCGAGAGAGGCTATTAAAAGCAGCCTGTGTTGAAACCACCCCAGGCTCTGTTGCTGGAAACATCCTGTTTCCACAGCTCCGAGGTGGTTCACGGTGGTTTTGGCACTTTACTCATTTTCTAGGCCTTTTCCACAGAGCGCATTGCAGGACACCTGCCCAAGCCAGCTTCAATGCGATGCTTGGGGCATCTGTGTCGCCAAAACCACCAACTTCACATGCTGGGATCACCATCGTGGGTTGGGAGATTGTCTCTGCAGGGTGTTCCCTTGCAATGCCCCAGCCATGCTGGGAAGCACTGTGGGGTGTGCAAGTGTGGGCAGGATGGGAAGCAGTGGAGCAAGGCAGGTGGAGCATCCCTGCTCTGTGTTTATGGCCCTGGGATGCAGGGATGCTGGCAGTGGAGGGCATGGACCAGGGGCAGTTTCCCCATCACCATTGCCCAGACAGCCGCATCCCTGGCAGTATTCAAGGCCAGGCTGGATGGGGCTTGGAGCAACCTACTCTAGTGGAAGGTGTCCCTGCCTGTGGCAGGGGGGTGGAACTGGATGAGCTTTAAGGTCCCTTCCAACCTAAACCATTCCATGATTCTACAAAACAGTGATGTTCCTCTAACAGCATCGTGGTTGGCTCACCCCAGCCTAAGGAGCAGGTGAGAGCAAGTCTGCTTTGGGAGATGAGGGAGACTGGGCAGAAGGTCTCATCTCTGGCAAGCTGGTATCTGGTCTCCAGTGACACAAAATGTGATTTTCCATAGGCAAAACAAGCTCTCTACCATTAAGGCTGCCCATGAACACCCAGTCCCACTCCTCTGAGGACCATCAGCTCCAATATCGAGGTTCCAGCCACAGACACCTGAAGCTGAGGACCATCAGTGCTGTCTACATGTGGCTCTCAGCTGGATGTGGTCTCCTCACCCTGTCGCAAGACCAGCCTGTGCCTCTGGTTTGCCTTGATGTGATAACACTTCCATGGGCAGCACGTCTGGCTCCAGCCCTTGTGAGTCAGCTCCATCCAAAACCAGAGCCTTGGCTTGGAGCTCCAGACATGCAGAAAGCAATAATGAAAGAGTCTATTTTTCTCTTCATTTTGCCTTTCTCTCCCAAGACCTCAACAGCCCGGGGGGTAAGGTGGCTTTACTGGGTCTGTCAGTCAGAAAGCTGAAATCCTGCCAGTCGCAGGGCTCCAGGAAGCTTTGGAGATGCCCGTGACCCTCCAGCTCTCCCGGCTGCGAGCTGATGCCATAATGTTATTGTTATTGCTGGAGCTGCTGTCGGGTGAGCAGCTGTAGCGCAGCCCAGGACAAGAACGCCTGTCCCGAGCTCTTTGCACAATTCATGGCATCCCTCGCTCCGAGTTCCCTGGGCCAACAACAACATTCAAACAATGTAATGCAAGAAATAAGTGGGAAAGGCTTCAAAATTCCAGCAAAACCTTCGCTGTCCCTTCCCTAGCCCAGGAAAGAAATAAATCCTCCCTTTGCACAAGACAAGGGCTGCCTTCACAGTGCTGGCATCACAGCGGCTGGAGGTCAACATGAGACCCATCATCCCCCAGCCGCCTGCTGCAGGCAAGGCACAGAAATGTTCCCTAAGGAATGGTGTGGAAGCAGTTCTCAACCCTGCCCGGCCCTAGAGAGCAGCAAGTGGTGACTTGGGGCTGGAAAGGCAGATCCCCATATCCCACTCACTGTGGATGCTGGGGTTAAAGCTGGGAAGGAGGTGGGTTGGATGTGAGGAGCTGGCATCTCCCACCCAAGCCCGCTGTATCTTCCATCCAAACCCCCCCATCTAGCCCACATGGGGGTGGTACGGGTGCAAGTAGGGTACTGGGATCATGGGTTAAACCAGGCATCTTCCCTAACTGCTTCCAGCAGGACAACGGGGAAAACAAGCCTGTGGCTATGCAGACCACATGGGGGGGGTGTGCAGGGGTGAGCTGGGGATGGGAGCAATTACAGGCATCTGTGAGCAGCTCTCCCATCCCTGTGCTCATCCAAAAGCTGGAGAGGGGAGGCAGGAGTCTTGCCCGCACATTTGTGACATGCTGTGCAAGGATAATGCCCTGCCTATGTCTCTATCACCAATAGAGCTGGGGCTTATCCTTACCCCAAGCAAAATGGGGGTTTTGGGCAAACTCAGCACCTGGTGATGAGAGAGTGCCCCAAAACGTGGGTCCCCTGAGCCTCTCCTGAGCATCACCATCCCCAGCTCATGGTGCCTGGGCCCTCCAGCCTCAAAGCTTATATCAAAACCACTCCAGACATGCAGCATGGAGCCTGTATGGGCTCATACTGCTGTCTCCAAGGAGCTGAAAGCAGGGTGTGGAGGCCATGCCTGCTTTTAGCAGGGGCTGTAAACCAAGGCAGGCATTGCCTCCTTACCCTGCTTCTGCTGGATCCCATATTTTCCTCCCATGGATGGCATGGGAAACCCTCCCCAACACCTCTGCTGGGGCAGCAGAAGTGTGGTCCCATGTCCATGACCAGACATGGCTCTCTGACCTCCCGCACCCAAAAGCATCACTCTAGGGTACTGCTGCACCATATAGGATGCTCAGCCCTTACCTGCAAGGATGAAGACTCCGACAAGGATGAGGAAGACAAGGAGGTAGAGTCCCACCACGGCGTACTTCAGTGCCGCCAAGGAGCCCAGCCAGCCACAGCGTCCTGCTGCCTTCATCCTCCGCCCTGGACCTGGGGGACAGGGAGAGCATCACGCACCCGGTCTGCTGGCATCCATCTCCCATGGGAAGAAAATACTGCAAGGATAGTTTTGGCAATGGCTTGTGGGTGCTGGCGCAGCTCTGCATGTCCTGGTGTTGGTCCGCATGGATTTCCCTGAGTCTGGACCACTGATGCTGGCACAAGCCCAAGCTCCCAGGTGAGGTTGAAGTGCTGCTGGGACACCAGGCTGGGTCAATGGGCTAAGGCCAATTGTGTGAGGTTCAGCAAGGATGTGTGCTGTGTCCTGCGTTTGGGCCACAACAACCCCATGCAACACTACAGGCTTGGGGAAGAGTGACTGGAAAGATGCTTGGGAGAAGAAAGACCTGGGAGTGTTGGTCAACAGCTACAGGAGAGATATTTTGTTGCTGGAGTATGCCCAGAGAAGGGAACAAAGGGTCTGGAGCATAAGGGTGGACAGGGCTTTGAGCAACCTGATCTAATGGAAGAAGTCCCTGCAAATGGGAGGCTGGAAGTGGATGAGCTTTGAAGGTCCCTTAAACCCAAACCATTCTGTGATTGTAAGATGTCCAGACTCTGATACCCCTGCAGGACCCAACTTGCCCAAACCTGTGCTAGCTGCAATCCAGCTCCTCTTCAACTCTGCCACATGGCCTGAGCATCAAGAGCTGTGTGTGAAGATGGGGCTTTAGGAGCAAAATAGCTGTGAGGAAAATACAAGAAAAGATGAGAAAAGGCTCCTGCGCTGTCAACCCCACGGCTGAGAAACATCATCTGACTGTGGGCTTTGCACATACTCGAGCTTGAGCTTGTGTTGAAATCTGGGCCAGGTTCTGGTCTCAGAGGGTAGCTGGAGGCTGATCTGGATACAGACCCTGCTCGCTGTCCCCAGCCTCAGGGCTGCAGTGATGCTTCATCCTGACACCTTGGCTCTCTGGGTGTCCCTGCCTGGCTGGGACAAGGTGCTGGGCACTGGGTACCTGCATTTCTGTGTTGGACCCTTGAAGAGACACAAGGTTTCTGAGAGCAGCTGAGAACCAGTAACTTTATGCCAGGTCACGCAGCACTGCCTGATTATTTCCCCTTGCCAAAGGGAGACACCAACAAAAGGTGGAAGAAGAGTCCAAAACTCCCACCCCCTTGACATTTGGGTGCCTGCATCCCATTGCTTCCTGCCCTTTAAGCACCAAGGCACAATGTGGCACTGGTCCAGAGCCTGCGTGCATCCAGCATAACAGCTGAAGCACCACAGCCCCAAAGCCAAGCCTCCTGGGGAGCAGACCATACTCATGGCCATGAGCGATGCCCACCTCTGGCTGAGACTGTCATTGTTGGACTTTGGGACCGCACCTCATCCCACCCCATCCATGGGGCAGGAGCTCAGCTCCCTGCAGGACTAAGCTGGCTCAGAGGAGGTACACCAGGTTGGGCATGGCCCTAGCCTGGCTGGGACCTTTCCCTACTGCACCCTTCCCCTTCCCCAGCGGATGGTCCATGTGTCCATCCTGCTGTAGAAGGATGCTTTGCAGAAGCCTCCAGCCAGCAAAGGGTTACACAGGGCGTATCGCTTCACTCAGCCCCGTTTTGGGGCTCCAAAATGACGCAGCACTGAGGTCAGGCTGCTGACACCCAGCAGGGACCCCGTGGGGATGCGGGGTGCACAGGGAGCCCCAGCTCAGGTGCGAAAGGCGGTGCCTCTCCTCCGAGACCCCTCCATCTGCGATGCATTACCCGCACGCGGTTCCCATTTGCCAAACAGATGGAGCCGAGGGTTTCAGCATGAGGAAAGCTGCAATATTTTTCTGACATTAACACTTATATCAGGTCCTGGGAGACTCCGGGAGGAGCTGGCCCCGCGCCCCGAACCACCCACTCCTCCTTGCTGCTCTCGGAAGAGCAGGAGGGACCGCAGCTGCGTAAGCAGGGTTTTCACAACAGCCCAGCTCCGAGGAGCCCACGGGCGGGCTCCGGCTAGTAACCAAGGGGAAAACCAAATATTTCTTCCCCCTGCCCTTGCCCCGGGGAGCTGGAGCTGTGGCCCGCCCAGGCACTGTGGGTGCGGGAGGTGGGAGCCTGGAACCAGCCAGGACTTGTCATCCCGCAAGCCCTGGAGCGTCCAGGGATGCTGTCCTGAGGGTCACAGAATCCCTGCCCATGGCAGGGGGGCTGGAACCTGATGATCTTCAGATCGTTTCCAGCCCTCACTGTTCTATGGTTCTGCAGCAAGCAGCACGCTGCCGCACAGGTCTGCAGCCCCGTAACGAGCACTTTCCATGAGTCCAGGAGGGACTCTCGTTATCCCATCTCATGGTGATGCTCTCAGGGTTGACCTTGTCCCTGCCTTGTGCAGCTGCAGACCAGACACAGCCTCGCTCCAGCAAACCTCTCCCCTGGGTTCCTTGGAGACCCAGCTCCGCATCGGAGTGAGTTATGGAGGAGCAGAACTGCCACAAAAGCACCAAAGCCAGGGGGATACCTTGAACCCTCCCTGCCATTGCCCCGTGCCAGGGCAAGGTCTCTGGTGGGAATGGTGGCCTCAGTTGTGGAGAACACCAGCTCCTCCTCCCTATCTCTTCCAGCATCCCGCCCTCCAGGCTCCACCACTCCCCTGCTATGTTTGTAGTGTGGCAGAGCATGGGGACAGAGCACCTTGCCAGCTTCTGCTCCTCTTTCTGCTGCAGGAAGGCGAGCAGAGGCAGGAGCCAAGGGCAGGGGGACTCTTGCAGGGTGACATCCAGTTTGAGGATTGGCATCAAGAGTCAGGTTTCCATCCTCTGGACTCAAAGCTGTGCCCATCGCAAGGGCTGGAGGGCAGGTGAGCACACAGCAATGCCACATCTCCTCTTGCAATAGCTACCATGAGCCACCTGCACCATGCGAGCATCCAGAAGGACATTGGCCAGAGATGGGTTTGTCCCACTTGCCTCGAACTGGAAGGATGAGTCCCCATCACCCTGAATCCCATGCTTGTGCTGGGGACAGCAGTGCCGCGAAGCCTGCTCAGAACCAGACCTATTTGTCCAGCAGCCCCACAGGTCTCATAGAATCATTTAGCTTGGAAAAGACCTTTAAGATCATCGAGTCCAGCCGTTAACCCAGCACTGCCAAGTTCACCACCAACCCATGTCCCTCAGTGCCACATCTACACGTCTTTAAAACCCCTCCAGGGATGGTGACTCCACCACATCCCTGGGCAGCCTCTTCCAGTGCTTGACAGCCCTTTGGGGGAAGAACTTTTTCCTCACATCCAATGTAAACCCTCCCCTGGTGCAACTTGAAGCTGTTTCCTCTTGTCCTGTCACTTGTGACTTGGGAGAAGAGACCAACTCCACCTCACTACAACCTCCTTTCAGGCAGTTGTAGAGAGCGATAAGGTGCCCCTGAGCTTTCTCTTCTCCTGACTAAACACCCACAGTTCCCTCAGCCATTCCCTATCGCACTTGTGTTCCAGGCCCTTCACCAGCTCCATTGTCCTTCTCTGGACCCGCTCCAGCACCTCAATGTCTCTCTTGTAATGAGGGGCCCAGAACTGAACACAGGATTCGAGGTGCGGCCTCACCAGTGCCAGTACAGAGGGATGATCACCGCCCTGGCCCTGCTGCCCACACTATTGCTGATAGAAGCCAAGGTGCTATTGGCCTTCTTGGCCACCTGGGCACAAGCTGGGTCAGATGCAGCTGGCTGTCAACCAAATCCCACCACCTTTTCTAGGGAAGAAGTGCTAATTCCTATGCGATTGTTCTCAGGCTCTTCTGTGCTTTCCAGCACATCCATAACCCTTGTGTCTCTGCTGCTGCATGGATCTGCATCTCCTACCTCCACTGACGCAGCAGACTGAAGGACCTCTCTATCACATTGTCCTTCCAACACAAGGCTTTATTCCTTTCCCCCATCAAGTTTAAAGCTCTTCCAATGAGCCCTGCTGACTCCTGCACAAAGATCCTTTCCATCCAGGTGGAGATACGATAGGGAAACCCCTGGTGCACCGCACTGGAGCGCTCCACTGCCCATCGCGCCAGCACCACAGCCCCTCACCTTGGTGAGCCTCTCCAAGCAAAGCTGTCATCAAAGAGGACCTCATGTCTTTGCTGTGCACCCAGCTCTGCCGCCCTGGCCAGGAACCCTCCCTGGTGAAACTCATCAGAGATGGGTAAAACTTCATCAGGGCTCCTTGCCTGGGGACCACTCAAGACTTTTTTTATCAGATCCAGTGAAAAACGAGCAGTGTTTCATGGGGCAGGAGTGAGGGAAGAGCTCAGCAGGTCCTCAGTGGAGATAGAGGCCAGCTGAGATGTGCAGGAGATACAAGCAGGTCCTGCTGCACAGCCCTGGTGCTACCGGCCCCAGTGCAGGGTATCTCTGGACAAGACCTCACACCAGAGAGCCAGAGGCTTGGGGGACACAAAAAATACCAAAACCCCCACAAAAATCCACCTTTATCAAGCTCCATGGAGCACAACCCTGGTCAGGGGCAGAACCAGATGGCATCCTGGGCACCTTGAGAGGCCCATGGTGCGCTGGGGAGACATTTCCTGCTCTGTTTGGGACCCACACATTCCTCATGGTGTTGTTTACACCAAGACATTGCTCCTCTGCTCCAATTCACTGGGACTCACATCGAGCACCTAACTCAGGCCAGGCACCTTTGTCTGCATGGAGCCAAACTGCTGAGCTTCTTCCTGGGCAATCCAAGCTCCCATGTCCCCACCTGAAGCTCTCCAGGTTGCTGCCACCGGGTTCAAAGCCCGCATCCCAGACCAAGCTGTGTGTGAACCCTACTCACCATCCTCACAGAGGTTCAGTTTGGAGAGGTTCCTTCCCTCGAAGGGCTCCTCAAAGATGGAGCCATTCTCCCTCTCACCGAAGGTGTGAAGGTACATGGCCTTGTTCTCCATCTTCCTGCTGTGGTGGAGAAGAACAGGCATAGGAGATGGTGCTTGGTGGCTCAGTGTAGCCTGACATGGCAGGGGCCTAATCCTGGTTAATCCTGCATGGCTCCAAGGAGGAGCTCCTATCACCCACCCGTGCTCAAACACATCCCTCATGGATGCCCAGTCTCAGTGTCTCCTCCAGACACGTGCTGGATACCTGTCCCTCCCTAGGAATGGGGAGATGGGGCCTCAGTGTCTGCATGCAGGCCTCTCAGGACCTCTTTCACCCCTAGGGCTTGGGATACCCCTGCATCCACACCACCTCTAGATATCCCAGCACCCTGCCTGTGTTTTGAACCTGCTGTCCCCATAGACCCAGTTTGGCTGGCACTGCCTCACTGCTTGAGTTGGGTTGGTCCCAGGGACCTGGGGACGTTGTGCCCCTGCTGCCACCGATGTCTCATCACAGCATTCAGCTGGGGGGAAATCAGCCCCCAGCCCCCAGCAGTGCTCTGGTGTGGAAGGAGTTAAAATCACCCTCAAAGTGGGACCTGCTGAGCGCTCCCAAACTCATCCCCTGCAACACCCCCAGCTCCAGCCGCTCCTCGCTGTCAGCCCATTGATGCTGTGCTCTTGCCACCGCCATCCCTCCCTCCCAGCTAAACCCATGGTGGGAGCATGCTGGGCAGCAGCATCCCCGACCCCTGGTCCCACCCCGACGGGGGACACATCACCCGTGTAACCCGGGGAATGGATCCAGGTCTTTCCTTATCCCCTCTCCCCTCTCTTCCCTCCGCGGCATCACTCACCTGCCGGGCGGACCCACTCGGGAGCGAGTTTCCTGTGGCCCCTTCCCTCTCCTCCTCGAAACTCAGGCTCTGCTCTTCCCTTCTTTGGGGAAGACCCAAACCATCAAACTGGATGGGAGAGCAGGTTCATTTGCCTTCCACCTTCTTCTTGAGCTGAGGTGAAGACAGGGGATGTCCCCTGACCTCCGTTCCACCCAAGTGATTAGGACCAGTGAGAAGAAGTGATTTATCCTGGCTCACAGCAGGGTTGCCCCTGTCCCCCTCCAGCCCTGTGCTCTGGCTGAGCATCACAGCTCCACTTCTCAAAATACCTGCCCTAAATTTTGTAACCTCATGCACACTCCCCTCAGCCACATTCAGGCACTGCCTTTTCCCAAGGAACCGCTTACGTACTGTATATCATATCTGCTTCTATGGCTGCTACCAGAGCCCCACGCACCCTCTGTCCTGAGACCTGGGACACAAGACCTTCATGGTAACATATAATATGGGAAAAGTATCTTTCTGTTCTATTTATTAATGGCAATATACTTTACCCCAGTGACATTAAGCATCACAGAAAACTTCTAAAATCCACTTAAAAAGCTTTCTACATTTTATCTAGTATTGCCATGCTGTTTGAGAAATGCAGAAGGAGTGCAAAAGTGGAAACCCGAAGAAAACAAGAAACTAATCAAACTTCAAAAGCTTCTTTGCTGCACTGGGGAACTGTTGAAATTACACGTTTCCGTATGCCAAAACACTAAAAAACTACAGCAAATAAGCTGATTTCAACACTGACGATATTACTGCAATATTCTGGCCTGCACAATATTCTGCACCATATCTCAAAGTACATTTTGCACTTTTGTTGTCTTAACAGCTGCATGCAGTTTAAAAAATCCACTCCATCTCCACATTTTTTTCCTGAGTTCATGCAGCATGAAGGAATCTTTTAGAGAATGGACCCCCAAAAGCTTGTTTTATCAAATTCTAACTTTTACCATTTCAAACCCCATCACACTGAAACTTGATGTACAAGCTGTCAGAACAAAAGCCTCATCTCTTCAGTGCACATATTTTAAAGCCATTACTTCCATTTTTCAAACAGCAACAACAACAACAAAAAAAAAAAAAAAAAAAACATAAAAAATTTTA
>JANHGB010016413.1:22683-35153 GCA_026283785.1 Coracopsis vasa
CATGGCAGGGGGGTTGGAACTAGATGATCTTAAGGTCCTTTCCAACCCTAACTATTCTATGGTTCTATGATTCTATAATTGCAGAGTATGACAGAGAATTCAGTCTTCATGGTTTAAAGGTTGTAGGTGGGCCAGCTATACGACATGGATGTAAGCTATAGCCTGAGTTGTTCCAAAGCACAGAAGAAAGTATTTTAAGAAGTCAAGCCTAAGCAGCCCAGCTTCACCTAGGTGTCTCATTTTTTTTTAGTCCAGTTTCTTGCTTAATATTTGGCAATTGATGAACTGATTAAGTGAATTTGAACTTGGGCCATGTTCCATCTTTGCATACCTTTAGATACAAGTCTGTGTTTCCTCTTCAGGCAGCCATACTCTCTTCCTTCTTGTATTCTGGCACTTTATTTAAACACTTTACATTTTACGTTGATTGCTGAAAAAAAAATGATAAAAGATGTCATCATGAGTCAAAAGACTTTGTTTGGACTTCAAGATGAACTGGAATTCAGTTGTGCATTTCTCTGCTTACTTTTATAAAATGACAACATAATTTACCTTGATTTTTTTTTTCACCTGTGAGAAACCATGGAATGCTAGTAAAGAATATTTAAAGTTTTCTAAGGTAATTCACCTGATTATAGCTGGGAAAAATCTATTAAGGTAGGATGATGCAATCTGTCAGAATGAAGCAGTTGGAGAGGAGATATGACTTGCAGCAATTGTGTATCAAGTGGAAATAGTGTAAAAGGGAGAAAACTAGACAACACATTTCCAGGTTTTAAGATCAATATCAGTTTGGGTGGTTTTTCATAGAATATCTAGCTCGTATTAGAGGAAAGAAAAAAAAGCAATGAGGAGACAATAGAGAGTCATTCTTCAGCCCAAATACCACTGGAAGTAATGTTTACATGTTATTTGTAGCATTTACTGTTTGTTCTTAAGTAAGGTGCACTATACTTCAAGGCCAGTGATGAACATCAGATGGCCATCAACTGGACTGTGATTATTTGCAACGAGTTCGTAATTTTCAACAGATCAAGAATGATTTCCTTAAAAAGACAGACAGGGATACATTACTGTTGGTTATTCTGATTTTGCAGTCTGCTTTTAGACAGTTTTAGACAATAGGAAACAATTATTCACTGACTGTTTTTTACGGGGCATGTAGTTTGCTGAGTTCTTGTTTTCTCAAGATTAACCTTAAAAGGTGAAATCCCTGCCTCCCAGCTGTGACTCACTGGTTTGGTGACAGTATCTCCCAGTGCCCAGCACAACCATCTGGCTTTGCTCTGACTAGTGTGTTTCTGGGCCTAAATATTAAGGTGCAGCCAAGTCCTTAAATACTAGCAACTGGACAGGGTGGATGGAAATCAGATTTTGGTACAAGCATGGGCTTAGACCTTGACTGAAAGCACAGTGTTGATGTAGCCTTAAATGCCATGTTCATTAAGTCCTGCATATTGTAAATTATAAAATCTCATCAAGTCCTTAGGAAACAGAAGAAAATAAAGTCACTGAGAAAAAAACAAACAACACATCTGTACTGTATGTGCACATTGTGCATAGAGAAAGACTGTCTTAGATACACCTACTAACATCAAACTTGGAGGGTTTTTTATATAATCTTTTTTTGGCTGTAGCTGTGAGGATGATGGACATCATGGTTTTGGGAAAGTGATGGCTTTTGAAAGCTGAGTGCTTTGCTTAGGGCTGATAGTTTGCATTGACCTGGGTCTCTGTCTTCTTTTTGAAACCTGATAACCTCAACTGTGTTTGTGTTGACTTTCTCAGTCATCCCTTCACATCCAATCTCAGCCTCCCCTTCCCTTCCTCCAAAGAGAAATATCCATTTTGCTTTGACTTACTTTGGTGGAAAGTTCTACACAGATAAAAGTATGTAAGTAAGTAGCTTAAACACATCTGTCATCGGCATATACAATGTTTAAGCAGAGCTGTAAAAGATATCAAAGAATTTTACTTGGTCTTAAAAGTGACAGTTACAGAGATGCCAGCTGCTTTGCAGTCATTGGAAAGCCTATCTCCAGAATCATTTTCTGCCTTTTTACAGAACAGAGCTGACATCTGAAAGACATGTCAGTGGCACAGCAGTCTCTACAGAGCTGCACTGAAATCTTTTTTGTCACCACAATAACAAAGTATAATAAAGAAATAATGATACTGATTCAAGAGCATCACAAACACACAGTCATGAAAAGAAATGCTACCAAATGCTTTTGGTATTTTTTTCCCTCTGTGCTGTGGTTCCAGGCCTACAAAGGCTTGTGTACATAAAGAACAAAGCACAGAGGGACTGTTCAAGTACCTCAAGTAAAACACTGGCTAGATCTTTCAGGCCTGAGACTTTCAGTTCAGCCTATCTGTACATTAATTTCCCTAGTATATATGTATTATATAATCTATGTTATATATAGCAGCTGCTGCTTAAGGGAATGATTTGCAACATGAAATGTATTTTATTTTAAAAATATGTATTGTTCTTGCATTTGGTAAAAGTTTATCAGAGATCTGGTTCATTGTTTTTCTTTAAAGTAACTGAATTTAGTGTCATTCAGTTCAATGCATTGAAAAAGCTTGATGTGATATTCCTTGTGAAGGCCTCAATATTAGAATTGGAAATGCTGTCTGCCCCAAAGTCCCTCATGTAAATGTCTGAAATTTTAGAGTTGTTGTACTGAGTGTTTCAACAGTTCCCTGGAAGGAAAAGCACAAGGTGATGGGAGTGACGACTTCTGTGTCACCTCTTTTTGACTGTGCCTTCAGACGCCATTATTCTTCAATGCAGTCATGTGCCATAGAATGTGTTGGGTGTTTGGTGTTTGGAACAGGCACAGATCAGGCCATGTGAGCCCCTTTACAGTGAAAGATTACTGGGGTTTACTACTCGGAGAGTTCTGCCTAAATTGAAGGATGGGATCAGAGGTGTATATGGTACCCCAGAGGTACGGTGCAAACATGCATGAAGATCCTTCAAAACAGATCAACAAGTTGCTTTGCAAAATCTCTCTCACCTGTAGCAGTACATCCTAGGGACAACTGGGTGTGACTAAACAGTAACATATGCCAAAGGTTCAGTTCAGGACAGAAAATTAATTTTAAATTCTTCTTCCAATGAAGCTGTTAATAGTAAAACTGATAACTATTCCAGACACAGTGACATATACTTCTTAGGCTCCTGGGCCTGGCTCTCCGCATCTTTGGCACTGAATATGCCAGCTTCTCCACAGTGGCTTCCCCTCTCTATTCCCTTAAGAATCTTAAAATTTACTGGACTCTGGCTCTGAGTTCCTTATTGTAAGAAGAGACAAATACCAGTGCTCCTTATCCAGCCCACTTGAGTTTTCATTCACAGTGTATTGTGTAAGTGTTCAGCAGAAAATGTTCCATCTCCTTTCCTACCTGCTTTGATGAGGACTGAAAGAAGTGACATGTCACAAATGTTTTCAGGGACATCCAATTTAGCAGCTACTAAGATGAATGAGATAGGTCATATCTCATAATGCAATTGTTTAAAAGTAGCAGAGAGCTGCCATTGCATCTATTGCCATGGTCTGTGAAGCTACCTCTACAGTCATTAGCAGCTAAAACATTTTTCTGATAAAACCTTTAGATTCTGGAAGAGAACAGTATGATATTGTGCTGATGCACAATGGCTGGATCTGGACTGGCTGTATGTTTCCTGATACTTTCAAAGGAGACAAAGACTGCTATTCATAATTATTTCTAATGAAGCAAAAACAGAAGTCTTCGAAGACCTGAGAAAGAGCTTTTTCATTACCCAATGATGGAAACTAAGACTCAGATCTTTTGGGTTTCTCAAATGTTGTCAAAATTCTCAGCAGTCATGTGCTGAGGTGGAATGAGCATGTAAAGGTGACCAAATACATCTGTTTTAATTCTCTAAAGCTGTAAATAGTCTCTTGGTTACATCACAGATTTATTTATTTCAGAAGAAAAATTAATTTTGAAAAGACTGAGCCTACCTGGTTTTTCTCCCTACCAGAATGGTTACATTATAGGTCTCTATAAGGGATAAGATCTCCAAAGCAAGAAGTGCTTTTTATATTCCTATTTGGTGAATTTGCAACTTGAGACAACATACAGAGAACTGTTTACAAAGCAGCTGCTTTCTCAAAAAAAAAAAAAAAAAAAAAGTATGGGTCTTCCAAGCAGAAGCAAAAAAAATGAAGCAAAAAAAAAAAAAACCTGAGGCAAAGAAATATATGAACAAAAAAGTTATAGATTTCCTTCTGTGTTTGTCATTAGGGACAGTCTTCTACAACATTGCTTTTCAAACCTGATTTTGTATTCTGAAATGCTAAACTCAGAACTAACTAAATGAAAGCATTAATAATGTGATCTTCTATCTCTGCAATATATTTTTATTTCTGTGGACTGTTTTCAGAAATGTCAGAGTCTTCTCTGTTAATACAAATGATCATGCATCAGTAAAAACATGCAATTCGGTATAACTTTGTTCTCCAATTAGAACTGGAAGGTCTGCTTCAAAATACAGCTGAATGAACTAAAGAAGGTAGGTAATGCAATTGTAGGCTGTGGCATCTCTGTTGTATTTCAAAGTCCTGTTTTAAGATTCTCTCTGATGAAAATAAACAGTCCATATCTCAGTTTTAAATGTTGCATTTGTGTGACATTGTATAACAACATCTCACCTGTAGAAAAAGAGTCAGTGCAAAAATATATAGTTTAAAACCACTAGCTCTTCCCAACTCTTACATAGAACTAACATATAGTATCTATATGTACCTAACATATGCCTATAACACCTTATATTTACATAACATCAATCTACATATTATGAGATATACAATATCTCTAAGATATTACTGTATATATAATACATATAATATTTAAACTTCAAAGAACTTTATATATATATTGGCTATGACACTGAAGAGGTCTCCTTTAGTGAAACTTGTAAATGCATTATGTTTATAGCAACTTTTTTATTAGAAATTTCATTTAAAGTCTACAGTCTCTGAATTTACTTGGAAGGCTCAGGGAGAGTGTATTGGGTGGACACACATTTTTGCAGGTGCAACAGAATAAATGACATTTTTAATTCTTTTAGCTAGGAATTACTTTATTAAAATATGCTTTCCTTATTTAAAAGATCAGGTTGAAAGTTTGTATGGGTGGAAAGTGCATGCTTAAAACTTAGGAACACAAGCAATGCTCAGGGTTACATGTAAAAGAAGTATTTGCACTGGTCAAGCCCCATGCCTGGCTGCCAGTGCTATAAGCATTTCTCCCAAGTGCATTTTCTTTTTACACAAAAAAATGTTCAGTCTTTGGAAGGCATGTTGGGTTGCTGTCATCATTTATCTAGTTAAAAGCTGTTATTCTGTGAATAAGGAATTCAGAGAACAGCAGAGCTCTTCAACATCATTGTAGCACAGTTTATTATGAGGATGCACTGAACCCTGGAAATAAGTGTTGATCATGCAGACCAGAGGTGACCATGCACATTGTCTGAACATTTCTGATCAGTATGTGTTTAGAAAAAAAAAGTATTTTGCCACCATTTTTTCTTTTTTTTCCTAATGATACAACATCTTAATCTCTAAATTCTCCCAAGAAAACCTGAACGGCCTGAAAATTTATTGGTCACAGAAGCTAACAACAGAATCAGAACATGATATTAGAAAAAGGCTCTGCAAAATAACTTTAATCCCCTCTCCTCCTGGATCTGAAATTCCATGAAATGAGAGGGATTAAAAAGTACAGTGGCATGTTGTTAAGTGCTAGCTATTTCACTGCAGGGGCTATTTGTCAAGTGTTTCTGGTACAAGTACCTAAGGCAGTGGCATTGCAAACTTGTTTTAGAAGAGTGGATTTAAGTATGACTTTATATGTAAGAGGTCTGCTACCACTACAAAGTTATGCAGTATTTCATGTCTGTTTCATCTCTATGAGGTGTACAAGGCTGTATTTAACAATATTTTAAGAAGATAATCACCACATAAATACTTTATTCAAAGCAAGCTTTGACACTGGTTCAGTAAGTTTGCACATCTTCAGAAAAAGTAGTGTTATCTAAGTAACTGTGAATATTAAGATATGACATTCAGCGATCCAATCTGATATGAAATGGTATTAAATCAGAGCTCTATAATGAATCATATTGCAGTTAAAATATTCTAATGCCCTGGGTTTTGTTACATCATTAAATATGTTTATTTAATAAAACATTAAAAATTAAAGATACTTTATGGAAGAAAACAACATTTTATGTTCCAAAATAGACTGCTGTCTAGGGTTGTTCTGATATTTTTACATGAACAAATAAAATGTTCTTCAGGCACTACACATATTTCTTTCAATGTGTAAAATGTTATGCAAATATTTCTGAAATTACATCAGATATGATATTCCATGTGAAGATGGGTCATGCAAAATCTTCCATCTATAGTCCTGACCTTCTTATGAGGGGAGACCCTTTGCAATTGAAAACTGACACCTCAAAAACACTTATAATGAATTTTCCTATGCAGAAGAAAACATAACTGCCTTGATTGATGTGGGAGGCTCTAAGACTGAGGCTATAAAAAAAGTTTAAGTATTTCTGTGAATGAACTCTAATTTATTAGATAATTTTTTTCTGCATTGTGTATACTTGAGAACGTTGTGCATGTTATCAAAAGAGCAGTATATATTCTTTGCCATAGCTGGTAGCTCTAAGGTAATTTGTCCTGGTGCCCCAGTAGGATAGAGAATGAACTACTGATTTGAATTTACAAAGAATTCTTTAAGTCACACTTATGGTTGAACTTACCACAGGGGCTGCTCTCACAGGGGTAGATGTACCTCAGTTTATTTAACCATAACTTGTGGTCAATATGGAGGTCATCGCTGGATAGGTTCAAAGGTATACTTGTAAAGAAAAAAGAATCAGATTTATTACATCCAGTTTGTTTATAATTTACAGTAAAATTGTTTTTTAAAGGCCACTTAATCCATGAAGATGATGTTTAACAATTTAAATTGTAGCGTATTTAATAAATCAGGACTCAGTCTTCTGTACCTTGGCTGATCGTGGAAGTGTTTCTGTGTCCCTGTCACAAACTTGTCCTAATATTTGGGAGTAGATGAAAGTATATTTCACATGAGATGAACATTTCTTCTTTCTCTGTATTTGTATTCATAACATCGAGATAATACATGCAAATATATGTGAAATAATGTCAGGAACAGATATGCAAGTATTTTCTTTTGGAAAAAAGTGTCACATTTTTGTTAAACATTAATGTAAATAATGTATGGGAAACACCTGGGAGCTGCTGATCAAAATACCTTTCTGTTGATAGCTTGATTTAGTAGATGAGACAAAAAGCTTTTCTCCTTGAAGCTGTTGGCTTAAGTGAGCTCAAGGTGAGTGCTATCTTAGAGAAGGCTCCAAAGAAATGAGTGATTTCATCTCTTGTAGAACTCCCACATCATCAAGTTCAACATGTCCCTGCTAGAAATGTCTGTATTCCTAACAGTCTCGGCAAAGTGATGAAAAATGGCATGAGCTTGATTACACACTGTTCTTTTCCAAATACAACCAAATCTTAAGCTCAAGAAAGAGGACTGCAAACACCTTATCTACTTACTTTAGAAGCTACACTTTCTGAAAGCACTCCATAACTAAATAAACTGTATTTCCCCATATTAATAATTTTAAAATCTGCATTTTCAACCTTGCAACTCACAAAAGAAAGGAAAGATGCAGAAATAATTCCATCAGCTAAATAACTCCAGGAAGTTGGAAGGTTTACCCCATAAATGCTATCCATTAAGGATAGTATTTAATTAAACAGTATTTAATTAGACAGCATGGAGCTGTTTTCTAATAAACACCGTAAAGGTTGTATAATTAAATATTTTATTAGAAATAAGTATTATTATTTAGTTATTTCCCCTTTCCATTCATGCTGTACCAATTTGTACTGCTAGTTCTTTTGCTAGTTAGGTATCTAAGGAGAAGGGGGTTTCTGTACATTTGGGATTCATTCTTTGTATTCAAAGAAAGGCAAGATTTCACCTGTTTTTCTGTGGATGCACATTGGATTTAAGGGCTTTTCAGTTCCCTTTAGTTCTTACACTCATCTTTCTTGAAAATAGCAGATGGAAATGATGATGTGCCTCTCACCACTGTGCCTAATGTTGTAAGTCATATAAAATAAAGAACAAATCTTTTGGCTCTGTTTTCATTCCTTGATAATACAACAGGACTTCAGGGCCTTGGGTCAACTGGTTCAGGGTTCAGGAGCCCAAGTAGTGCTCTTGTCCCTCCTGCCAGTCACAATCAATGACAATGGCTACATCAGAAAAATCTCACTAATTAATTCTTGGCTCTGTGACTGGTGTCAGTGTTAGAATTTTGGGGTTTTGACCATGGGTCAGTCTACACAGCACCAGGCCTGCTGGTGGCAGATGGGTACATTTGTCCCAAAGTGGAAAAGGATTCAAAAGCCCAGGAGGTAGCAGGGCTTGTAGAAAGGGCTTTAAACTAGGCTTGAAGAGCGAAGATGGTAACACCAGGCTCACTAGAAATGAGCCACAGGGTAGCATGCTGCTGTTGGGAGTCCAGATCCACAGGGTAATGCATTTATGCCAATGCCAGCAGCATGGGCAACAAACGGGAGTAGCTGGAAATCATTGTGCAGCAGGGAAATCATGACATAATCACTGTCACAGAAACATGATGGAATGATTGGAGTGCTGCAATGGATGGCTACAGGCTCTCCAGAAGGGATAGGCAAGGAAAAAGAGGTGGCAGGGTTGCATTTTATATCAGGGAATGTATCAACTGCCTTAATATTGTGAGTGAGAAGGATGAATGTGGGTGAAGACCAGGAGGAAGGCTGACCAAGCAGATATCCTGGTAGGAGTCTGTTATAGACCACCCAGCCAGGGTGAAGCTACAGATGACATGTTCTTCAAACAACTGGGAGAAGTTTCATGATCGCTCGCCCTTCTTCTCGTGAGGGACTTCAACCTACCCCACCTTCAACCTGTCTGCTGAAAGTACAATACAGCAAAGAAGAAACAATCCAGGAGGTTCTTGGAGGGTAAGATAATTTCCTAAGCCAGCTGGTTAGTGAGCCAACTAGGGTAGATGCCTGGCTAGATCTGCTGTTCACAAATAGAGGACTGGTGGGTGATGTGGTGGTTGGAGGCCACCTTAAGGAAAGTGATCAAAAAATGCTTGAACTTTCAATCCTTGGAGAAGTCAGGAAGAAGGTCAGCAAAACCTCCACTTTAGATTTTTAGAGGGCTGACTTTGGTCTGTTTAGGACGCTAATCTGGTTGGCAGAATTCCTTGGAAAACATTACCGAAGGACAAAAGGGTCCAGGAAGGCTGGACACTCTTCAAGAATGAAATCCTTGAGGCGGAGGAGCAGGCAGTCTCTATGTGTGGAAAATCAAACTGGCAGGGAAGATCAGCCTGGCTGAACAGGAAGATATTGCTGGAACTCAGGAAAATAATGAGAATTTATTACCTGTGAAAGAAGGGACTGTCACCTCAAGAAAAGTACAAGGATGTTGTTAGGCTATGTAGACAGAAAGTTAGAAAGGCAAATGCACAGATCTGGCCACTGCCATAAAAGATAATAAAAAGTACTTTTACAGATCTATTTGCAATAAAAGGAGGGCCAAGGGGAACCTCCTTCCTTTATTGGATATCAGGGGAAACCTGGTGACTGAGGATGAGCAAAAGGCTAAAGTACTTAATGCTGCTTTTGCCTCAGTCTTTAATAGTCACACCAGCCACTGGGATCAGGCCCAGTTAGCACGGATTCATGAAGGGCAAGTCCTACTTGACCAACCTGATCTCCTTGTATGATAAGGTGACCCGCCTGATTGATGAGGGCAAGGCTGTGGACATTGTCTGTTTGGACTTGTGTAAAGCATTTGACACTGTCTACCACAGTGCTCTCCTTAAGAAACTGGCTGCTCATGGCCTGGATAGGTGGATTCCTCGCTGGGTTGGAAACTGGCTGGATGGCTAAGCCTAAAGGGTGGCTGCAAATGGTATCACATCTAGTTGGCGATCAGTCGCTAGTGGTGTCCCTCAGGGCTCGGTGTTAGGGCCAGTGTTGTTTAATATCTTCACTGATGATCTGGGTGAGGGGATTGAGTACACCTTCAGTAAATTTGCAGATGAGATCAAGTTGGGTGGGATCAACCCAAGTTGTGGTGATCTTCTTGAGGGAAAGGAGGCTCTACAGAGGAATCCAGACAGGATGGATCAATGGGTTGTGGCCAATGGTATGAGGTTCAACAAGGCTCAGCGCCAGGTCCTGCATTTGGGCCACAACAGCCCCATGCAATGCTACAAGCTTGGGGAAGAGTGGCTGGAAAACTGCTTTGCGGAAAAGGACTTGGGGGTGCTGACTGACGGCTGCTGAACATGAGCACCTTGTGCCCAGGCAACCAAGAAGGCCAACAGCATCCTGGCTTGTATCAGAAATAGTGTGGCCAGCAGGGGCAGGGCAGTGATCATCCCCCTGTACTCGGCACTGGTGAGGCCACATCTCGAATTCTGTGTTCACTTCTATGCCCCTCACTACAAGAAAAACATTGAGGTGCTGGACCAGGTCCAGAGAAAAGCAGTAAAGCTGGTGAAGGGCCTGGAGCACAAGCCTGATGAGGAATGGCTGAGGGAATGGCTGAGGGTTGTTTAGTCTTGAGAAAAGGAGGCTCAGGGAGAACCTTATTGCTCTCTACAACTACCTGGAAGGAGGACGGAGCAAGGCGGGGTTTGGTCTCTTCTCCCAAGTAACAAGTGACCGGACAAGAGGTAACAGTGCCAAGCTGCACCAGGGGAGGTTTAGATTGGATATTAGGAAAAATTTCTTCACAGAGAAGGTGATCAGGCATTTGGCCAGGTAAGTGGAATCACCATCCCTGGAAATGTTCAAAAAATGTGTAGATGAGGCCCTAAGTGATACGGTTTAGTGGTGGTCTTAGCAGTCCTGGGGTAATAGACTTGATGATCTTAAAGGTCTTTTCCGACCTAGTTGATTCTATGATTCTACCATTCTATGATTCACACTGAGTAGTGTGACCTAAAGAGAAATAATAGCATCTCCCCAGTGTACCAGCCCCATATAAGACTGAGTGTTGATATCTTCCGAAGGAATTTATGTGGTTCTGTTCACTGTCTTGTAGAACAAGTGCTGCCTTACAGCCACAGACTGGCTCCTGGTCTGATTCCTCATAGTTTTAATTCACTACACTTTTCAGCTTTCTACTCTCATCCCTTGATGCTTGAACTCAGGGAAAAGACCATTAAACATGAGTATTTTAGGCTTAGTACAAAATTCTCATTTGAAATGAGGGGCTATAGGTTAGGAATTCCCTGCACACTGCTTAGCTGCAATTTCAGAGCATGATTAATTTCTCAGTGCAAATCATCATGCAGACACCCGCAGGGGTTCCTCAGTTGCGCTTAAAGCAGAAGATTGAAACAGAGGAGTGCTCATTCATAGATGAGATCGTAATTTTACTATTGAGTTACACATGCAAATTCTTTCTCCGTACCAAGACCTACCACTTGGATTTATATGTGGTTTTCTATTCCTTTCAGATGCTGAAGTCTGAGTATCAGGATCTCTAGGAGTATGCTGTATACAACCAGAAAACCAATTTGCAATGGAGAGAAATGCATAGAAATGCAAAGCTTTTTCACAAAACTTCATTGCCAGATCATTGCCTTACCCTCCCTCGCATTGCTGCTAACCTCTCAGCAGCAGCCACACGAACCGAGACACATGAAACATTTGCAGCCAGTAATAACTGACGATAACCTTGACTATGACATACATCATCGTTACCGCTCTGGAAGGCGGGAGGGATCCCCGGGCGCACCGCGCCCGAGCCCTGCAGGCAGCGGGAGCGGGCGACCATTCAGTTTCTCTGACGCTCTTCCCTTTGGGAATCTTTCTTCCCGCCCTTGCCAGGGTGTGACCCTACTTCCCTCCCTCCTGGCCCCCCTCCTTTTCTCCTTCTCTCTTCACAGCTCTCAGCGGTCTCGCTGTCCAGCCCGGCCCGCCGCCCAACGCCGCCGCCAGGTGGCGCCCCCCCACCACTCTTGGCGCGGAGCTTCGGGAGGGGCAGTGAGCGGGTCAGGGAGTGGGAGCAGGTTCTGGACCAGAAGCGGATGCGGCTCTGGGAGCAGAGCAGCCCCAGGGAAGAAACAGTTTAATAAAAGCAACGAAGGCGGATCCGCCACCGCCCGCTGGGCGCCGAGATGGAGGGGTCCAGGCATGGGATGCGGTGCGCAGCCTGAAGTACCCCAAACAGCGTGTCCTTGTTAGTGCTATCTATATCACCATCATCATCATTAAAGTCTGTGGATCCAGTTAGTGGTGACTCGCGGCCCGACGGCAACAGTGGCCCGTGAGTGCCAGTGTGTTAGCGGTGTGTTTGTGCCGAGGATACTC
>JANHGB010016418.1:0-20006 GCA_026283785.1 Coracopsis vasa
TTCTGTTCACTTGATGTCTAGACAGTGATGTAGTGAGTAAAGTAGGTTCAGAAACACAGGAACTAACTTGAATCACACAACTGTATTTTGCAGACAGATAATACCAACTTCTTTTTATTTCCCATTTTCAGATTCCTGTTACCAGACAGACTGAAATAAGTCATGTTAAAACACGGTGTGAAAGGGCTATTCTTGTGGTATTTCTAATCAGAAAGACACAAAACAATATCAGAAAGCTAAAAGTAAAGCCTATGTTAATGATATCACCAGCTCTTATTTCAAAGATAGAGATGTTTGGATAAATTTCAAATAAATGTTTGTGGGTTTCAATTTTGTTTGAGCTATTAAGTCTAACAAGGTTCATGGATTGCTTTATATTCATTATTGTATTATAATGGCTCTGTATAGTTTTATCATATATGAGGCATAATTGATATGAGGCCAATACAGTTTGTAGCAGCAAAGCTATTAGCTTCTAAACAGAAATTAATGTTATGATACTTCCCATATGGTTAGATTTCATCTTCACCTTTTATTTTCTTCTCTTTTATTTTATTTACAAATTAAGATGATAGGACAAAAAAAAAAAAAAAGAAGAATGCAGACACCTAAAGATTAAGCTACGTAGAAGTTGCAGGCATGTGATAAAAGGAGGTAATTGACATGCAGTCTTTTAGGCATGTAATTTTGTGTTGCAGGTTTTTACTGTTGTAACAGATCCACAACAGTTTTCAAAACAACATATGAATCTTGGAAACTGCTGACTTGACTAATGTTTTGTTTCCAGTCCACTCTGATCCCTCTTTTAATTGTCTGCACACAGCTTAGAAATTGCTTCAAAGCTTTTTTAGATCTCATAATTCACATTTTTAATTGCTACTGAACATTTATGCAACTACTTCTTGGCTCTGAGACTCTTTGGTTTCTCTTGGCCTAGCTATTTTTCCTCTGCTATTTCATGCACTTATATGCTGTGATAGCTCCAGCACATAGCAAGGGGCTCTGAGTTTGTGGCAGAAGCTGAAAGTGCCTCCTTGTGTAGAGTCTCACACCAGACTCCTGTGCACTCATCCATCTATACTATCACAGCTTTCTGAAAAGTTAGTTTCCTAGGAGCTTTGTCCTAAGTTTTAAAGAAACAAGACCCTGCTGAATAATGTGTTACTCTTTGGAATCAAGTGAAAGATCTATTATTTACAGGCTTGGGGTATTTTTAGAAAAACTTCAAAGATGTGCCCAAGATAATTATTTTAAAATGCAGTAAACAAAAACAGACTAGAACCAACAACCTTCCCTCAAAATATGGCTAATTAAATAGATGACACTATGCAGATGAAGAATGTGCTAAACACACTGAATAGCCAGCCCCTTTCAAGTCATGGGTCTAACACAAAAAGCTTCATAAAATGTTTATACACATGCATATTTATATATGTGCATATACATAAAAAGACAACAATGAAGATACTGGCTATTAGCATGTAACCTCAAGTCAGTTAGAAGAGACTATCTGATAGTGCTCTTGTTTTATCGCCTCGATTGGTTTTTGCTGTCCTGTGATCCTTTGTCAACCTGACACCTTGTGAAACAATCCTTTACACCAATTCTAAATTGATGTAAGATGTTATTAGCTCAGAACAGTGACATTTTTCTTGCATGGAAATGAGTACATGAGGACAGGAGCAAGGGCATCTCTTCCAAGCCAGCATGTTGTTCAGTTTTCTGGCTGGTATGCTGCAAAAATTTGCTTCCTCTTTTTCTAACTCTCTACAGAAATTTAACTCGGTAATACTAGCTGGGGATTTTATTTATTTCACCGCGTCAAGAAACTTCTCATTTTCCTCTATTAGACTATTCATTTTTAAGATTATTATTTTCCATTTGAATGATCTTGAAGCTCATCCATTTGAGAAAGGCCAGCATTGAAACTGCAAGTTTGACTTAAACTTATTTTGAGAAAGTAAATGGTACATTGACTTTGCACTGGCCTTTGGAAAATGAGTAAATTTTACCTTCTGCTTCAACTATTGATTTATAAAACATGTTTTAAAATGTTGTAAGGCAATCAAGCCTAATAATGGATGTTTTATATTTTCTTTTAAACCCAGGTAGATCGCTGAAGAATTACTAAATGATTCACCAGTGGGTTGTATTTTCTTTACAAGGCAGTGAACAGGCATGTTTCAGCAATCACATGCAGCTGCAGCCATCCCTACTCATAGGCACACCCTAGGTGCTGAGGAGTTTGGAAGGAACCCTTTCTACATCCTTTCCTTCCTCCTCCAGCCACTGTGCAGCAGGATAGGAAGGACAGCTTTGCTACCCTGGGAACCTGAGGTGAAGATCGAGGTCAGCTTCTTCTCTCCTGGTTTCACCTTGTTCTAGATTGTCCTTTTTAAGGACATAGTCATGGATCCTTCTAATTTTCTACATTGAATCAATGGAGCTCTAGAATAACTCCTTGACTTCCTATGGTTGCTCTGGACTTAACAAACTGTGTAACTGCTGTGTCAGATTTGACATTAAAGTGAGAAACTACCTGCAACCTACTAACTACAGCTCACAAGGGCCTTGTTACAAGTCATCTCCCTCTAGCTATGAAGATGGTCTCATCTTGAATACAGTGGAGGAAAAAAAGAAATATACATTAAAAGGTTTGAAAAAGAAACATTCAGTGTGTTTAATCCTCTCAGAGCTCAGTCTGTAACACAGTGCACAGGGACTTCTGTTCACAAATCCTGTTAGCAAACAACAGGATTTACGTATGTAGTTCCCCAAAGCACTACTTTCAAAATTGTTCTCCTTATGAATTCACTCCAGAGAAATCAGTTTACAATTCATAAAACTTACTCTTGGAATAAAAATCTTTTGGGAGCATCAGTAGTGCTTTGTCACTTTAAGATCTTTTTCAAATAGCTGTCTCAGAAGTGAGTTTTCCAGCTTCTAAGACTGTCACATCCTTTTTCTGAGTAAGCACTTTCCATTTCATTTCTCTGTGTTCACATGTTGGTTTGTGAAGCTAGCGTGTTCTGCTCCATTCCCTTGAATAAAAGATTTTTTTTTTGTTTACATAAATATCTATTGGTTTTTTCAAACTGTAAACCCAGCTCTCAGTTGTGTTTATGAGAACTGGTCAAAACCAAGCTTTACCAAAGAAGTAAATCAATGAGCATAACAAGAATGTTTTGGAAAATAGTGCTTATCTTCACTCATTAAGGGGAAGAAAGAAATTCCTTAATAACATCACAAAGCTAAATTTAATTTTTAATTGCCAATAAATAAATGTCGATTTGGCATTTCTAATTTCTTCAGTAAGAACCACGCCCTTTAAAAATTAAAATAGTTTCAACAATGTAAACAATCTTTCCTTCTTTTAAGTTTGTTTATAGATTTTTCTGCAGTAATTCTACAAGTCAGTGTTTTCCTGTCAAATTAAAATATGCAGACAACTTTGTTTCCTGACAAAGCCACTTTTTCATTTTATTTATTCATCTTCTTTACACACATTGCTGTTTAATCCATTCCAGCTCAACTCATTCTGAAGAGAGAGAGTACTGATGCCAAAAAATTGCATGAAAAATGTGCTGCCTCTTATAGGTCATAGGTTTGCACTAAGCCAAGAAGGCAGGATATCTGAAGCTATAACTAGCACAGGAATAGTGGAATTATTTCCCCATACCACACTAATATTGTCCATTGTTGTCAACATTCTCCAGCAGCTGCTAATTGTCAGGGAATACTTAAGTGGTGAAAGATGTGATGGGCTGTTGTGGTGGCAGACTGGATATTTTAGTCTCAGGTCAGCTACTTATCTACTCTGTTACCTTTACTTTTGACTTAAAGTTTGTCGTGCTAACGCACCATTACTGACACAAGGGGTAGCAATAAAACAGGAATAATTCATTCACATTTTCCAGAACTTTCTGCTCCTAAACCAGGGGACCAGGTGACTAGTCCAGTATTGAGTGTCCCGTGCTGAAACTGCCTGCGGCCAGCTTCCTCCTCCTTGCAAGGACATACAGTAATCTTGTCTACAAATCCAGACATCAAGCAAGAAAACTGAGTAACTTTGTTTACAGTGGTGACTTGATGCAGCTTTTGATGAATGGGAACAGATAAGGAATTGTACACATGGCTTTAAGTCATGACTATGACTCAAGTTTTGCTATGGGCACCCACTTTTGTAGTGAAATAGTCACAGAGTAAGGGGCACTTTAAGCAAATTAGTGTTATAAGCATTATAGTGTATTTTAGGTGAAACAAACCCAAGGCATTTTTAGAAAAACAAGCTGGAGCAGTAAACTGAAGAGGACCCCATAAATATAAAGGTAATGCCAGAGGCTCTCTCCTCTTTCTTTTTTTTTTCTCTGTTTTCTTTTCTTTTTTTTTTTTTTATTCTTCTCCAAGCAACACTTCATGTGAGGCATCACAGCACATCATAAATTTTCTTCCAGCTAATAATTAACTTACTTCTGGCTAATGCAACTTGCAGAATGACAGCATGGAGCTGCTAACAATACCTTAGGAGGAAATAGTAATGACATGTTGCTTGAGGCTGGGGATAAAGTTTATGAGTTTGTCTATCCCTTCAAATTGAACATATTAAAGCTTGCTTGTAGGGGAACAGGTATGAATATTTAAACAACTAAATGCATTACTGAATCTATTTAGAGACTTATTAAGAAAACCAGGACATGTATCAGTTATTCTACCATTGATCATAGTCTCTGAGCTCACAGCTACCTGAGTCTGATTGATCATGAGCCCTTAAAAAAAAAACAAACAATTTTAAGGCAGATGCAGAATATTTTTTTATTATCAAAACCCCATAAAATATTTATCAGTTTTTGTTGGCTGGATTTACAGAGGCTTTCGTGGGGTAAGCAAAATTCCAATTGAGGCTTCATTGAAGATCGCAGAATTTGACAATCAGATTATTTGATTCATGTTGCAGCTGATGGTCTTGGATGACAAAAAGGGAACAGGAAAATCTCACTCATGGTTAGCAGTTTCTCACAGGCGTAAATAATAACACTCCAAAGGAAGAACTTTAGAGTTACCATTTCCCTTTTAAGAGCTGAAGCAACATTAGTCATCTTTTCACCTTGTCCCCATGGCTTCATATAAATCTGATTCCTTTTCTATCTTCTTCAGAAGATCCCTTTCCTTCAAAAATCAGAAGTGTGGAGAAAGTCTGGTATGCCAAAAAAAAAAAAAAACAACAAAAACCCCAAACCAAACCAAAACCAAAAACTTTTTGAAAATGTCCTCATGTCTACAGCCCTTCTCATTATCCTCCCATTTCCATGCAATTGATTTCCAGTGTTGATTTCATTTTCCCTTCAGAAATGTATCGTGAACACAGATAGTTTCTTTAAATCTTCCTTTAAGTTTTCAAGAGCAAATACCAACATGTTGTCCCACTTGAGGATGCTTGAGGATCCATTGAGGATTTGGGTTGGTTAATGGTCCCTTGAGAGTACTCCTGAACAACAGTCCATGCCTTCCATTTCCATCTCTAGCACCCTAGGTATAGATCTTTATCTATCCTCTAGAGACAGGAGAAGTATCTATGCACTGAGCTGGGTGCACTGAAGCAGTACCCAGACTCTGCAAGTTTTTATTAACAGTAAGAAGACTGGAAACAAACCCCTGGACTCCTAGTGTAAAATCTTTCCTTGCTAGCTCCTTGACCTATTACCTGGGCATGAATCTATGCTGCAGTATATCTGAAAACCTTTGTTTAAGAAAGGACATAGGTTGCATCTTAAAAGAAGAACCTATAGGTCTGTGACTCCCATTCAGTCGGCTCCTTAATGATTTGGTCTTAGTCTATAGGCTATCCCTATAAAATGTCCACTGAGTTCATATAGTCCATGACCTTGGGGTCCATCAGTCATAACAGTCTTTCAGACCAGGAAAGTTGGTGTGTGATATTGACTGTTACGTGCTGAAGCCAGTTCTGATTCTATCACTTCTGTGCCTGTCCAGTTTCGTTGAAGTTCATTCGTCATTGATCTGGGTGATTTTTACTTTAATACCACTCATATGGTGATTGAAAAGGAGTTGAGTTCAGATCCCTAAATACTGAAAACTTTGCAACTTCATTATTAAAAGTATGCAGTCCTCTCTGTTATCTCTTCTTTGCTGGGCACACTGAAAAGACCTGTCTCTTTGAAAACCAAATTCCTTATTATTATCTCCATCTAAGCACTCTAAACACCATAACATGTTGGAAAACTCAGGCCATGAATTCTCCATTGGAAAAGCTGTTGTAAAGAATGAAACCCTGTTTAGGGAAAATATTTTATACTTTTGCTCAGTATGTGCTGCTGTAATATAGTACCATGAAATTGCTTGGACCAGTTAGTAGTGGGCAATGGAAAGTGTATGTGTAATGTTTTCCAATGACTGGTCCTTGGCAAGCAGCAGGACAGTGGAGATATTGTTTGAGCCCGAGAGTCTCCTGGCAAAATTGTAATATCTTTTATTACAATTCTTTTTTACCTCCCTGCTTTGCAAAGATAATATCTTTCTTATGCTGCAGCAAAGATAAGACTTAAAACTATATATCAAAGTAAGCCATCAAAATAAAATATAGGTCCTTTCTATCTTGGAAAAACCATGTCCTTGTCTTGCACTGAGGTGCTGGGTATTTGTAAAACATTACATATGAATGTTTCAGAGAAAGATGGGGTTGTGATGGGGTTGTGATGGGGCTGTAATGGGGTTGAAGAACAGTGGGACGTAGGTGCAGCTGAAGAAACAGAGCCAGATAATAGAGAAATAAAGAGGATGGAAAGAAAAGAAAGGAAGGCAAAAGCTGGAATGAACAAAAGATTAAACCAGTAGCAGATGATTGAGAAAAACAAAGGTATTTAAAACAGAATACAGTTTAACTTCTTCAATGTAAATTAAGAAATTCTGAACCGAAGTGGAAAAATACAATGAGATCAAAAAAGCCGATAAGAAAATAATCCAGAAATGAAAAAAAATGGGACTAGAAAAGTTGGAAATGGAAAAAGAAAGAAAAAATATAGTTTAATGAAATACACATCATATTTCTTTATTGTACATTACTCTGCTACTGCTGCTAGGGAAGAAGGAAATATAGCTATTTTATACAAGGATATCATGGCAATATGGTACTCATCTCTTGGCTGTTAAATGTGTTGAAATCTGTAGATTTGTGGAACTCTTCCTAGTTTTCTTTCATTGTGCTACATGCTTAATATCGTATCCTTTCCCGTCACATTGTGAACCAAGGGCCAAAAGTGGGGTTTTTTTGTTTGTCTTTTTTTCTCTAATGAACCATGGGCCCACCACAGCAGGTCTGACTCACCCATGTAATATTTCTAGTAGGAGAACATTATCCTCACTAAGATGAGTCATTCTGCTCTTTGCATTATTTCTTTCTTTTTTTATATATATTTATGCTGAATCTAAACCCAAAGGAAAAGCTTACCTTTCACTCCCCATTACGATCTTGGAAAGATAGTAGAAATGATAAATCTCTGGTATTGAAGACACTCAGGGGATTAACTGATAAAATAATATTAAAACCAGGAAAAGAAAATAAACAGTTGTGAGGTGGGAGTTTTGTTTGTTTGTTTGTTTTGTAGATTTTGGGTTTTTTTGTTTTTTTGTTTTTTCTCTAGATGAATATGGTGAAAAGAAACTGAAATGAAAACCAATGGAATCTAGCTCTACATCTGTGAAATTTAGAAACCTCAGCTGGCCACAGAATTTACATACCTATTAAAACGTCATTACTATGTAAATAAAGGTACACAAAACCAAATTTACTATCGCGCCTATTTCTCATAAGATTTTTTTACAGGCTTTGGTGAAGAGGAAAATTCTAAATATAATATATCCAGTATCTGCTGTTTCATATGTGGAGATAATAAGACAAGGAATTTCAGGTAGCAGATATTAAAAGTAATGACTAGAAGTAACAATAATAATAATCAGTGGCTTACTGCTAATAATTAGTAATATTACTGAATTAGTTTTGTGAGCTGATCTGCCTTATTCTCTTCAGAGTATCCATTATTTACCAAAGTATTTATGTGGCTATCTTCTACATAATGATCAACCTCTGCAAACCTTGCATCTTCCTCAGAAACTTACCTTAGTCTTCTCTGCACTTCAGCTCAGCAAGTTGCTTCTCATCAGTTCAGTGTTTTCCCAGAGCTTGCAGGGCAGTTGGCAGGTTGTGTTTTTGGTAGCTTTTGCATTTTACTCACAGCTGGGTGTTTTCTCCATGCTACCAGTACCACAACAGATGCTTCCTCATCAGCTGGTTCAGTCCTTTCCCATGGGGATTTACCAGTACAGTACGAAGGAACTGTAGAGCACTGGGAAACCCTACAGATGGGAGGTCTGACAGTGAAGGAACAATAAATCCCAGTGTTTTACCTGGAAAACTAAGAAAAGGACCTAACTGATGCTTAGCCATGCTTGTTCACCTTGTGAACAGCTCAAAGGAGCTGCACAATTTTTGTGACAGGGGAAAAAAAGGTACATTAGTCTATTTAGGTCAACAAGAGTTTTAAAAATACTTTACTGTGCTCCTTCAAAGGTGAAAAAATGGGCATTTTAAGCCTAACGTAACAAGAATTCCTTCACATTAGGTACTTGTTCTCACATCTTATATCGAGATTTCTGATCTTAGATTTATTCTGTCATTGTATATAAAAGAGTAACTTACTGTTTTATTGGTTTCCAAACTGTAATGGTTATAATTATTCTTTCTCTCTTTAAGGCTGGTTCTATTAACCCTGCAAACATTCGTCTTCCCATCTTTTCTTCCCGTCTTTTGTTTTGAAGTTACTTTTTATTCTTTCCTTTCTGAGAATGCAAGAAATACGATATTCAGACAGCAGAAGCTTAACTTCAAGTCAAGATGACATATTGAAATATAAAATGTGAGAAATGGACAGAACAATGGTAAACTGCCCTATAAATCTGTATAGAATATCTGTCGTGGACCTGGAAAACCGCTGAAGTGTAAGACATATATCTTGGCTTGTAACTTGATTAAAACACTGATGGCAAAAATCTGTTCTCATAGCTGAACAATAAATTGCTTGATGTTGGTGTTGTGTGCTCACTGCACATTCAACACTTCCACTGACATCACTGCAAGACCCTCACTATGAAGACTGCACATTGAATTTGTGGGCTGTGATGGCTTTGCTGTGAAGAAGAAGATGCCATATTCACCTGTACAATAATGATGACTTCTTTGGAAGCATGCACGCACAAAACCAAGCCTCCCCTCTTCCTGAAGGATAGCACTTGGTCAACTTCTGTTTCCTCTGGTTCTTGGATCTTTCTTTCAATGCACTGAATATGCTGAAAGTATGCCTAATGAGCAGTGTGCTGCATTTAATTCCTGCTGATGCATTACTGCCTGGAAGAGCAGACATTTTCTGACATCCATGATACTGTAACAGAGTACCATCCTTCTGGCTTAACTTTGGAAAACATTGCTTATATCCCTGTGCCTTCAGTTCCCTTTCTGCAACATGAGTACAATAATACAGGCCATTTTTCAGATCAATGCTTGAAAAGTTTTATAAAAGAGCTTCTCTCTTTCCACAGTAAAAATCCCTTGCTGTAAAGGATAAATACCCTAAGTGCTTTAACATCCCCTGACTCTGACTGTCTTGAAGTTAGCTGTGCCGTTCAGTCAGAAGCGTTCAATTTTTTTAATTATTAACAGGAAAAATTTTGGAAACAATTGCTGACACTTGGGTTTGTTTTCCTTCTTTTACAGCCTAACGCTTCAATCTTAAGCATGAAAAAGTCCTCCCTCAAACTTATCTGCATCAAAGGATCTAGTCTCAAGCCCTTTGAAACAGTTGATCTGACTTGGCCTTCTGCTACTGTAGTTGTCTTAGCAGACAGTAATTGCAAGCAAAGCCTTTCTGGGACCATCTGACTTCTTCGAGTGAGGAAAACAGCCAAATCTGTCTTACTGAAAGCAGAATGATACCCATAGAGATCACCAAACAATATCATCTTTCTGATGTTTAGCTCCTCTCTTTTTCATGTAGGAAAGTAACAACAGCAAAAGCATTCAAAGCCAGGAAAGGATTTTTCATGAGGGATTGCAGAGGTTTTTTGTGGCTCACATCTCTTGTTTTTGCATACTAATCTCCATGACAAACTGCTTGATTCTGCTCCCATTGATATCAGTGTCAAAACTCGCAATGTTTCGCTGGAACAGCATCAAACCCTATTTTTCTGATGGTTTGAAAGAAAATTCGCATTTTCTCATAAGTTTCATGTATAATTTCTTAGCCTCTGTCTAGAAGCATGGATACCTCATGGGAGCTTAATTTATAATATCCTTGTTATTGTCGTGGCAACAAATTGCAATGTCAAAGTTCCAAGGACTGTATTGTTAAAACTCATGAACAGCTCTCAGGAAAGAAGAATACTACTACTAAATGTCACTGAAGGTGTATGACAGACCAGGAGGAATGGCATGAAGAAAGAACATGTCTGAAACTCTGCCTTTACATGGTTTTTCTACTCCCTCCTTATCTGTTTGAGCAGCCTTTGGTCTGCAGAAACCATGAAGTCATTGTCTTCTGCCTAACAGTTCGTTTGAGAAAGTGTGCCAGAATATGGCACAATTCAAATCTTTTTTTCACTTAAATGTCAAATTACACCTCCTATTGTCACATTTTTATTCTGTTTTGTCATTCATCATGGTTCTGCCAGGGAATCTACCTTCAACCTTAAGTACCACAAGGAACAGCTGTAATTGCTCCATCACTAAGCCACTAGCCCTTAATTCAGATTTGCAAGGCAGGCAGTGTGCAGACAGATCCCTGTACTCATTACTGTGCTGACTGTACTTCAAAAATACCCACATAGCTAAAGAGAGTAACATAAATTCGCATATGCACTAGAGGTGTGAGTTACAGCAGCTTCATGTTTCTTCTGCAGAAACAGTTCCACAGAAACATAAAACCAACACCTTTAATTTTAAAACTAGACTCCCAAACAAAATCCTTATTATGTTATGAGCCGTATTGGCCTAACAAGTGTAAATTCTATGTTCAATTTTTTCTATACAGAAAAATTCTTGTAAGGAGGTTAAGTTAGGAGAATAGTTTTCTCTTGCTAACATGCACTGGGAAAACTGACAATACGTGCCTTTATTTTACAGAACAGCAATAAAAGGTGAACAGTGATCAGTCATTCTCTAAGCAGCACTTGAAGAAGAATGATTACTAACTCTATACTTCAATTTTTTTATAGAATAAAAGTTAAAAAATTGATCTAGTCAGATTAATATGATATAGTTTGTGTTAATTTAATTTAGAAATAGATTAAAAATACGGACAATCTTTACAAAGGTGTTCATGCAGAAAGTCAATGAGAAACATCTATATCAGAAAAAATTTACTGTGTAGATAAGCCAATTGATACAGACAAGTGACCACAGAGTGCCTGAGTGGCTGCAGCAAGTTACCTCTGCAGTCACAGGCATGAATACAACTTTATACTGAGCCTGCTGCAAGATGAAAAGTGTTATCTTAGCTCATGGTAAAGTTGGTGTAAGGTCATGCATTTTAGCTGCAGTCGGGGTAGCAGGGAGATTGTGAGATGCACATAGTGTCTGATAATGTGATTTGATTGAAGATCAGCTCAGCCCTAGTAACAATTGCTAGAGATTGTCTGGCCATCACCGTGGCATCTGCAGTGTTATTACATTTTCTGCATTTGCCTTCATTTTTCCTCTGAACTGAATGAGCCATAAAGGACTTGCAGCTTTGAAGATGGCCTCTGAAATGAGGTAAATGGAGTTTAAACTGGTTTCCTCTGATCTTTCTGTAAAAAAGTCTTTTCTGGGGATTTTTTTAATTACCCCTTTCCTCCAGTTATCTAAGAGTCAAAGTTTACATAGCTGCTGCCTTGGATGAAGCTATCAGAAAAACCATACTCCCAACTACATGGGCAGAAATTTTCTACTGTTGTTTTTACTGACATGTGAAGATGACTTAAAGCATTTATTAGATGTTTTCTCCATGCTGCAGAAAAAGAGGAAAAGAAACAAAAAACAAACAACCAAAACCCCACCTTTTTCTTTTTATAATTTCAAGATTAACTTTTTCACAACAGATTAAAAGAGATTCTCTCAGCTTTATAGTCTGATGAGAAATGTAGCAGATAGGCTGAAGCACAACAAACAAAAACATAAAAGACTCTTATTTAGAATGAGATTTCAATTAATAGGAATAATTGCCAGCAGCTAATCTTTTATTTGCCTAGAGATGGCTTTCACCCTATCTGGCTGCAAAACTATTCTAGTTCTTGAATCTATCTTGTCCAAGTGTTCTGAATGATGTGCCAAGGGGACTTGAGTTCTGTCAGCACTAGCCTTGCTTCAGGATTGACCATGCAAGAATTAGAATGTGATTCTGTAAAGAAAGGGGCTCATGCAAAATAAAAAGAGTCAAGGGAAAAAGAAATGCATTGCCTTACTAAGGGGGTATTGACAAAGGTTAGATTTGAGTGTAATGATGCCAGTTTCCTAGGGGTCTCAGTATATTCAGTACATAGAAATCGGCTACAATGGTAGATGATTTGGAGCAGTTAAATTATTCTTTGACATCTGCCCTCTTGAAGCATTTCCACCTATTGCGTTCATCCCACACTGCCTCATTGTGGCTTCCTTATTCCATGCCTGGGAATGACCTGTAATGCTTTTCAAGCCACAATGCTTCTATACAAAGAAAGCACAACCCTAACTATGCAGAGTTCAGTTGAAGAAGAGAAATGGAATAGGTGAAGACACGTGAAGAAAAGCCCTTAGAGTCATTTTTGTACTGACTAAGAAGCTGAGAGGGAAGGAAAAGGTGGGATTCTCTGCTCATCTGAACAGGCAAGGAATTGCAGAAAGACTTGGGGTCTGTTTACACTCTGCAGGCCAGTAATGTTGAAAGACAGCCAAGTTAGTGGTGGAGCTAAAAGCAGAGGAGTCAAAGCAGAGTGGTGCTGTGCCCAGGCTGAATTCAACCGTTAAGAAAATAACTAGCCCCGGTGGAATGTGGGACTAATGAAGCTATGTTTCTGCCAGGCCAGAGCTGGTATATCTGTGCAGCACTTCACTGAACATACTGTTATTAAACTCTAGGGGATCCTTAAATGTGGAGTTTGCTCAATGAACTGGAATAATTAGCAGAGCAGATAACAGGAAAATTAATCTCTTTTGCTCTACAAAACAGAATGTCTGGCTGATGCTAAAGTTAAATCCACCTTAAAGCTTTTCATATGTGCCCTACACTAGCCAGCCATCCAGCAGATCCCATTTCTCAGAGTGCTCTCCGTGTCTCCATACTGGTCCTTCTTCTGATGTGGCTCCCATATTCATATTTCTTTCCTGCAATCTGACTAAACCGTTTGGGATCCCTGTTATGGGTAGGCATCTAATATCATTTAGATGAGGTGAGCTGGAAATGTGAAGTGAAGGAGGTTAAATGGAATAAAGTGCAGGTAGGAAATGGGTTTTTTAAACCAGTCTAATGCTTATGCTGCAAAGGAATTTTGTGAATAGCAGGATCAGCAAATGAAGGCCTTGGAATAGTAGGATGATGTTAGAAGACTACAGAACACTGAGTTATTCTGCTTAGATTTTAGCTTGCTTTAAAGTTCACTGATATAATTATAGGCAAAGAGAAGATAAGGCTTTTGTATCAGGATGTTAGGAGACATTGTTTAAAAAAAAAAGGGTAATCCTGCAATGAAGATTTACCTTAGAATTTGGGACAGACTCTGTGTGAATGCAGTTTGAATTTGCATTAGGGTTTATCTTTCCCTACAGAACATGTCACTCTGGTAATTATTCATATCTCCAAAGCCCCATTAAATTAAACAGTTTATGTGAATTGTCTCCTATGTAATACAAAAAGTGTTTGAAATTGAAGAAAATTAGTTTCCAAATAGGAAAACTGAAAACTAACTGGATTATCCAAAGAGATGCTTTTTAATTAAAAGTAAATTGCTATCTGAAAAGATGGGTTCCTACATCTGTCACCAACATAAGAAACACAAAGAGTAACTATTGCTGAAAGAGTTGGAGTGCTGGCAATACAGCTTCCCAATGTAAGAGAAGGGCCAAAGGGCTGCTTGACTTAACAGAGAGGAAAGGAAAAGCTTTTACAAACTCGTTGGTATTTGTAACTCCTTCCTTTTGCTTTATTTTCACTACAAGATTTCAGAAAGCAAGAAACAAGTTCATATGTAACTCAGTACTGCAATTAACATTTTTTTTTACAGTTTCCTCTCTTATAAACAGATCATCTCTGGAGTCAACCTTGAGAAATGTGTTCTTGTTTTGTAGGACTCTCATGTCCAAGCATCTGAGGAATGTGTGATATCATCTGTCTGCGAGGACACAGTGGAAATGCTGCAGTCAGCTTTCAATGAACTGACACTTCTGTAAATTCAGTTGACAGGATCAACCTAGCACTTGACAGGATCAACCTAGCACTTGACAGAAAATTGTGGAGGCACACTGGTCACCAACAATATTACTGTGACATAAGCCAGTTTTGTGCATCTGTCAGTTGTGCATCCCAGCTGTGAAATGGTTGAGTGCTAGCTTTAGAGGAGTTGCATTTTCCATAGCACATTCCATTTTCCTTATAATCCTAACCTGGTTTAGACTGTAGTGCTAACTGCAACCTGAAAAGTAATTGTGCCATTCTGCCCACAGGGAAGGTTGAGACATTCTGGTGGAAATAAAAGTGGTTCCCAAATTTTTAAGCCACTTTGAGAACTTAGGAGTCAAGTCCTCTGCGGATGTAAAGAAGGATTGCTGCACTGCTGTGTCTGCAGGTCTTGTTCTCTAAGCAAGCTTTGCTTTTTATGATAGCAATGGGAAGCTTTTGTTTTTTGAAAATAGGCTGCTGTTCTGTATGAACTCTGAATTGTATTTCTAATGCACAGCATTGCTCACTTCCCAAATCACCTCTAGAGAGTATAACTGAAGTCCTTTTTGCTGAAGCATTTGACTTGGCTATATTTTTTCTTGCTGTTCAGCTCAGTGATGTATTCCACAGTGAAAGTCTTTTCATCCCTTCTTCACTTTTTTGGGTGAGCATCCTTATTGGAAAAGCAACCTGTACAGAATGTAGGAAGGCAACAACACTCAGAAATGAAATTAAGCCTTCATTTGATGATGTACACATCAAGTTAACATTAAAAGTATGTTCATATTTTATGAGATAGGTTTTTACGTGAGCAGAATGAATCAGATTTTTCAGAAGTAATGAACACCTGGTGCTAAATGAAAGTGCTGTGGTTTTAAATTGTGCTAAACTGTGGTGTCTGAATGCAATAAATAGCAGTTATCAGAAATTACCTGGAACCCGCTTAACTGTAAATTGGGATCCCAGTTCCTCATCCTAGTTATTTCTTCGTTAGAATTTTTCAGTAAGTTTTTTTTATTATATTCCATTATTCTCTAGAAAAATGTACTTCTTCCTCTGGTCCCCAAATACGGTCTATAACTCAACATATATATCAAATTCATATCAATATGTAGCAGACATTTCAACAGCAACAGGCTGGGTCTAATACCTGGGTTACACAGATTAAGGATTATCTGCAATGGGGAATAAAAAATAATTAAACTGATATAAAAGAGAGAAGCACATACATGCTTGTCATACACTCAAGTGACATTCTTGTGTATTTTTATAGTTAATTTGTAGAAAAATTGCAATAAAACTAGAAGCTCTGTTTCAGAAACTTAATAAGCCTCAGAAGGTATCCCTGGCCCTGAATGCTGCTAAAGAGTAGGAAAAAAATGAACTTTTCTATTCTGGTTTGCCTGCAATGACAAGAAACTGATGGAAACAGAAGAAGTCATTTTATTTATAAATGATTGAGAGATCATTTCTTCAAGATTACTGTCTTGTCTCAACAACTACCTAGACTATTAAAAAGGAAGTGGGATTTCAGTTTATGGGTTTTATTGCTGAAGCAAGATTTAAGGTAGTATCTCCTTTGAAGAAAAATGTAGCTACCTTACAAAAAAGCTGATCTGCTGTCATTCTCGTCTCTGGAAAACCATAGGTGTTATGTTCCTTATTTACCTGCTGCTGAATATTAGACTGAGATTATTGCAGGAAGAAAACACATGCGAATTAAGGTCAGCAATCTGTTGGAAAAGATGTTTCTTTAATTCTGCTGCTCATGAAAGAAATTACAGGTTTATTTATTTGCTTTCCTCTGAGTATCCAACTTTATTCTTAAATTAGTCTTTCTGCAGCATTGATATAATTTAAGTGTTAAGGCACCATTCTGAACTCTCACGATTTCTTCATCTGTCCTAGCTGGTGAATTAACTCAAATTAGTAATGCTAATATAGTCATAGTAATAAAAAAATAACCCCATTGGTAAAATTAAAGATTTAGGGTGCATTTAGATGTATGTTACTTCAGAGAATAAAGGTTCAGCACTGTAATGTGTGATTCATGTTCTTGACAGTGAACAAAACAGTTTCATTCAGCAAGCTGGAAGGCCAACTTGAAGATAAGACCAGGAATCTTCATGTCCAGCTGGAACTAACTTGGAACCAATAACGAACTGTTTTTTGCTTTGCCTTCCTGTAACAGGGAGCTGAGAATAAACATCAAAACAAAATCTTCAATATGGTCACGTATGCCTTGGCTCTCAGCAATGTCACATGTGTTACTGGTGGGAGAAATAAGGAAAACAGACTCTTTTGCTTCCTGCATATATTGCTTGGATACAGGACTGTAGATTCGCCAGGGTTTGCAATACAGTTTCTTTCATTGATTGGAAGAAGTCAAAGAATTCAAAACTGTAGGTAGAGGAATGGGAAAAGTGATACATTTTCTAAAATAAGATTCCTTGCAATGAATTCATTACTAAATAGAAGATCCCTGCTGTTACAAGAGATGTTCTCCTTCAGGTTAGATACGAAAACAAGAAGCTGCCAGTCAGCCCTTAAGATTAACTATTCTATTATTGTTGTGTTGTTATTATTTTAAACTATTAATGCTTCTTACTCCTATCCTTTGACAACATTATTCAAAATTCCATAATGTGCAGGCAAAATATTTAGCTCATCTTGTTCACAGCAGCACTAGCTGTGTGAATCCATAACTTTTCAGGAATGATCAGTCAACATCCTTTTAATCACCTCTGTTCTCTATTTCTTCAACATAAGAAATTTTAACTATGCTTAATAGCATAGTTAAATAATAAGCAGAATCACTTTAATAAGCAGAAGTGATTATTTCTCTTAGTGATTATTCCCATTTCAGTTTGACACATATGGTGTTTCACTTCTTTGATTAGCTTTGTTTACACTCCTGAGTTTCCTCCATTTTTTGTATTACAAACAAGCTCTTCCCATTGGATTTAACTAAAACTTCTGGCTTCAGCAGACGGACACTTCCTTTCTCAAATGTACCTTAGGAAACATGTGGTGTGGATTTCCACTGTCTGCAGCTTACTACTTATCTTCTTCAGTGTAATGGCAGTAGACTATTTCTTTGTAATCAATGGTATTTTAGTCAAATTTTAATTTTTCTTAACTGTTACAGAAGGCTTTGAGAATGATCTTCATGCAGGCACATTACCAAGATGCAGGCAAATCAACCTCAAAGCTTCGGCTGCTTCTGTATCTTGATGTGGATCTGATGCCTCACCCCTCTACATAAAAAAGCCATTATTCACTGGAGTTATTAAAGAATGCTTTTTTTTCAGAAGCACTTATGGCTTTTAGGGCATGTGCTCCATTGACCTTTAGTGTGCCACAAGCAAGACTAGCTCTCACTGTGCTGGCCTTCTGGGCAAGTTTCCAGATCCCACAGTAAATTGGCAGCTACAATGGTCAGTTAGTACTTAGTGCCTAATTCACTTTAGAAATGCTGTCTTTGTGGTTCTGCCAGATGGGTACAGCTTATTCAGAAGTTAGGTTAGCCTCAGTCTCTTATTCCTGAAACTCGTGGCTTTAAAAATAGTATTCTTTCACTTTAGAAGCCCATTAATATTAAGTATTTTTGAGCACTAGGCATTTCTTGGCATTGCATTAGATGGAGGTGATTAAAGTATGCAGACTTCTTTGAGACAACGCATTGTAGCTCAGTGAGAAACCATATGCTTGAGACAAGAATTGCTGATTTAAATTCTGTGATCTGTACAGTGTGGGATGTCAGACTAGTTATTTGCCAACATTGTATAAAATTTTGGCTGTATGAACAATGCAATATTCACTGACCCAAATTTCATCAGTAACAATGATCTCATTATACCTGGAGAAGGAGAGGCTGTGATATTTTGTTGTAGTTGTTAATTTTACATGGAGCTTATGTAAAAGGAATAAAACATTCAATATATTGAAAATTATTCCAATTTTGATCCAGTTTTCATGCAAGTGTTTGTGCTGTGTAAACAAAAGCTAATATTCACAGTGGAAGAGAGGACAAAAAATTGCATAGGAACAGTGTTTACTCTGATATATGAATTTTAATGCTACTATGATATAAAGCACCTCTTCACTTTGTTCTTCTATCTTGCACTAGAGACGTCATGTGCTATAAATCAGACTTACTGGCTCATGAATTAGCAGGCTTCCAAGCATATACTGACAGGGCAATTAAATGGCCCAGAGAAAACTCTTTGCAGCCCTACACCAGCAGAGAAGAGGAACACAAACAATTTATGATTCCTGTGAAGAACATCTGGTTGACTCAAAGCACCTTCTATCAATATTAATAATATCTCTGCATCCAGTGATGGTGACTATCACTGTTTGCTTTTAGAGATATGAATCTTGTTTAAGATACCCTGGATATGTGAAGTTAGTCATGTAGTAGGCTGAGAAAGAAACTGCACTTTCTGAAGTGAGCCAGTGCTCGTGTTAGATTTCAGTTTAGTTATGTATGCCATATTTGTACTTTCTGTCTTTTCCATGATTATTAATAAGCAGACTCACTGATGTAGACTCTTTCCTTTACTCCTAATTTCCCCTTCCACCAAGCATCTTTTTCCAGGAACTTTTCTTTTGCTATTATTGCCCACGTTTTGAAGAGTATTACAGTGACAAAAGCAATCAAAGCCATGGGGGAACTAAGAAAGTTATTTAAATAATGTTTGACTTACTGGGTTTCAATAAAGATTCTGCTGAAATTTGATTATGAATAAATACAGTATTAGCAAATATGAGAAGCTTTAAAATGGGATGTTATAAAGGATTTTCATGTAGCAATCTGATTGCTAACCCACCCACCCCATTTCTGCAGCACCCAAAATATGAATGGAGCCCTAGCCATGCATAGGAGACCTATGTTTATAAATGCTAAATAATGAGAACATGATTAAAGTGTAAATACTATAAGACAGCAACATAAAAGGATAGAAAGGCCAAAATGAGAGCCACACTACCGCCTTATTGCTGACAGCTGCACTGACTAAGCATCCATGTAATTGCTTGTATGTGGATGCCTTTATTGAAATCTCTCTGTTTATATATTAATTATTTCTGTAGGAAACATGGAATTATAACAATGGATCTCTTAGTTACTGGATGAAAAGCAAGAGAAACACTGTGGCTATTTATCAAACAGAATTTAAGTCAAATCATATGCAAGTGACCACCAATAGAATAATTTTTCAAACGCCCAAGGTCCAGGTTTTTCAAAATCCCTAGATAGCTACTCCCACTGAAAGTCAAAGATGTTCTGATTAATAGTTTCACTTAACTGTTTAACCATTTCAGCAGTTAAAATTACCTTCTTATCAATTTTGAGGCTTCTATTCAGAGCAAAGCTCCTGATAATTAAATACTCACTGAAGTACATTGTCACCTATATCACCTATGCTTCTCCTATGCTGTTCAGGTCCCTGCTGTCCACGCTCTGGCCTGGAGCCAGTCACCTCTGGCTGAGGGCATACACTCTCATTTTCCCCAGTGAGTCCCTGGCAAGCACATATTTGCCACCCA
>JANHGB010016419.1:0-11075 GCA_026283785.1 Coracopsis vasa
TGGAATGCAACTTCTCCCGGGTCCGCTCCCGGGCATTCTGCTGCACAGCGTGCAGAAAGGGCAATAGACCAGCCACAGAGATCAGCTCTCTAGTCATACTGACAAGGTAAAAGAGTTTAAGTACTTTGACAGACTTGAGCTTGCTTTTGTTATTACACATCCCTATGCTATTAATTTCAGATGGCATGTCCTTCATTTTATTAGTCCAAACATACTATAGTTCCAGAATAACTTCTAATATGCTTATGCAAATAAGCCTAATAAGGCAAGGGTTCAGATGTTGCATGAATAGCCTGAGACAAGAAGGGAAGGTAAAAGGTGTCTGGAAAAGTATATCACCTTCAAGGAGCCATTACATGTCTCACTTCAGGGAGTAGATCCTTGCCTGGCAGCTCCTTCTGATCTGGCACACAGAAGCCAAAAGCCTACCATCCTGAAGCCTGAAAGGATCACTTCTAAAAATGGAAAGAGCAGTCCCAAATGGTCCATCACAGCTGACAGGCACATGTTTGATCTGAGCATATGGTGAAGTTCAAACTCTCAGTCAGTTAAATACACCTGAAGTTTTATCTCCTCTGATACAGAGTTGTCTAAGACATAAAGAGGGGTCCTAATTTGTGCCCAGTATAATTTCTTCATGGCTTTGCTATTCATGAATAACCTAACCATTCCAAATTCATGCTAAGGAAAACTTACATTACACAACAGCACTGTGAAGGCTCACTCTCTCTGGGTACTACATATGGTCTTCCTAAAAGGAATACAAGAACGCTGTGGTTGAATAGGTGCTTAGTAGTTAAGAATTGCCAGTCTGAATCAAGGTGGCATAAGCACAAACTCTTGTAAATTCTGCAACCTCCAAGCTGTCCACTTTGGTATAACTGGTAAGATTTAGCCATTTCATTTATCTGAATATTGTCTAAACATTTTCTGTAAGTCTTAATACAGTTTTTTCTCTCCAGTGTTGTTAAAATGGCCCATATATGGAATGTCTGTGAATCATCTGCTTTACAAGCTCGATCAGAGTTGCCTTCAGAGAACAAACACTCCTATAAGATATGGCAAGAACAGAAAAAAAAAAAGTAAAAGAGGAAAGTGAAACAAAATAGTGTGACACACTTTGCCATTTGTATAATTCTCAGTTCAGCAGAAATAGCTCACCTTGGATCTCTGGCTCTCAAGATCTGGATTTTTGTTCATGAGAGGTGAGTAAAGAAAGGCATTTAGCTGGTGCTGACAGTGATTCTTTAAAGTTAGCTAAGTGAAATAATATCTACTCAGTATAGATCTTTCATCAGAATCATCTTTATTCTTTCCATAATTGAAGACTGAAAATTCACTAAATTATCTAAATAATTTGGTGCTTCTGGCTCTGAATGTAGAAATTTCATGCCCATGAGTCTGCATGCTGCATACAACTGATCACCCTGGCAAATGCCAGAGAAGCGGGAGGAACAGTCTCCATGACCAGCAATACTTTACCAGCATGTTGTCTTCCATAACTATGCTCTGATTACCTCTGGAGACAGCTGGCTAAAACACAGTGGCTATATGCATCATAACTCAGCTTTCTCACAGTTGTTCCCATTGTATAAATGTTTGTCAGAGTTATCAGAAGTGCCGTTTTTAAGGAGTGAAATCTAATAGAGACATATAACTTAAAATCATGCTTCCCTGTTTCCGTGACAGAGAGAGGGGGAAACAGCAGCTCCTTCTTGGTTGTGAATGAATTGTATACATTCTCAAGTATTTTCATTCTTAAAAAGACTTGAATATGGTTGCTCACACATTGAGATCAAGAGCACAACTCTTCTACAAAGTCATCACAAATACATTCAGCCAGACTCCAACTCTTATACTGTACTTCTTTAGGGAATCGCAGTGGCACGGTTTTCCCTAAGCATGCTTTTTTTTCCCCACAAACAGGTGACACAGGAATTTGCCCAGGCTTCCCAGGTGAATACTGATTGCTCTGTAGCTGTAAGCAATATCTGCACATGGGTAGGTATCTTAAGCCTCTTTGAAAGACTCGTGAGACTCAGCAGAGAGCAAATTTGGAAAACGCTACTAACATGAACAGAATGACAGCAGGAACAGTGACCAACAGGAAAGGATGAACAACTTACGGGTGTCTATATTGTGTCAGATAAAAAGTCCACAGAGCTCGGTAGACAGGATATGATAGCGGGTGGTGGCAGGTGCCTACTTAAGAATTTTAAACCAGGGAAATTCTACAGCCATACCACCTACATATATACTCCCATTCTCTAGCAATTTGCACCAGATTTTGGAGTTAGAGATGGTATTTCTTTTGTTAACAACTTTGGATGGATTTCTCATCTGTGAATTTCATTGATTTTTTATGTCTTGTAAGTTTTTAGCAAACACAACATCCTGCAGCAGAGTGCCACACCTTATTTACAACTCCTGTTTGTTTGGACCCAGCTATAAAGGGAACCTCCTGTGTTTCAGTTTGTGCCCACTGTCCCTTGACCTGTCACTAGGGACCTCTGAAAACAACCTGGCTCTGTCTTCAGCTCCCTTCAGGTACTTATATTCATTGATGAGTTTTGCCTGAACACTCCCAGCTTTCTCAGCCTTTCATTATGTGTGAAGTGCTCCAGTCCCTTATCATCCTAGTGAACTGGACTTCCCTGGACTCTCCCCAGTATGTCCATGTCTCTCTTGTATTGAAGAGCCCAGAACTTGACTCAGCACACTTCAGCTGTGGCCTCAACTGAGTAGAGCAAAAGGATCACCTCCCTCAACCTGCTGGCAATACTTTATTGAATGAAGCCAAGGATACCACTAGCTTTGTCACAAGGGTACATTGCTGGCTCATGTTCAACCTGGTATCCACCAGGACCTCCCGGTTCTTTTCCACCAAGCTGCTTTCCAGCTGGGTGGCTCACAAACTGGTACATGGTGCAAGACTTCACACTTCTTGTTGAACTTTGTGAAGTTCCTGTTAGACCCTCTTGTCTTCCATTTTCTTAACAGAATTCCTCACTGTCCCACAGAATATATAGCACCATAGCACCTCCTGAGCTACAAAAAGTGCTTCTTGTTTAGCGTGGTAAGATGAGGGAGGTTTGGCTGATGAAGTGTTTTCCCTGGCAGCATGTCCTTAAACACTTTACACTGGAAAAATGCAACCTTCAATACTGTATTGATTTTCTCACTACATTCACTGCATCTTCCTAGATATCTTTGGCAAAAAAAAAATCAATAAAAATAATCCTCAGCTATGACATAATATCCCTGTTCCCACTCCAAATAAAAGACACCATTTCTGCTCACCTGACTTTGCAAAAGCATCACTAAGGCCAGTATCTTGCAAGAGCCTGAAGGTCAGACTGGCTAGGCTAATGCACCAGGCTGAGAAACAGCAAGCCTGGAGGCAGAAGGTGCGACTTGGGTGCACCCCTCTCAGAGGTGGACTAATAAAAGGGGTCAAACAGAACCAAATCCCACCATCATTCAGACTTAATGGCTGCAGATTCACTATGGTGGGGGAAAAAGCCAGCAGCAAATAGGGGGAGTCAGAAAACAGAAAAGGCTGGGGGAAGTTGAAAAGGCAGTCTGTAGGTAATTCTGCCTGCTTTGGGCTTTCACCCAGGTTTTGCTATAAAAAATATCTGGAATCTAGAACACAGCGATTGAAATAAAGAGAAATGTTAACTAAGCCTTGCAACGAATGACTTGATGGAAGGCTGGATTTCCAAAAGTACTGTTTTCCTCATCACTGTTTTTCAGTTTCACACAGGGAGAACTTCATCCTACTATCAATTTTTGCCATACCTCTTCCCACATAAATGAAACCTGAGTCACAATTCCAGTGGCACTAACACAGATCGGGGATACTTTCAGGATAATCTTCCCCATTTCATACTGACCATCCCTTATGATATCTAAACTCTCTGCAGGGACATGTGGCTGATCTCCTTTAGCAGGCTCTTGCTTCCAGGAAAGCAGTATCAACATCTTGTTGCTGAGACTGGGTTAACTGAATCATTGAGAAAGGTGGGGGTACAGGATAATATTTATATACGGCTAGCAGTCATGCCTGTCTTTAGCACACTGTATTTCTTTTTTACAAATAATAGAAAAAAAAAGGAATCAAAATCACATGAGAGAGACCAATTCCAAGTGACCAAAGAGCCTGGGACAAACAAGGTGACTGTCACCTGTAATCGCTTCCTCAGGAGGAATGTCAAAAGGAATCTCCTTGCATCTCACTTTTGGAAAATCACTGCCTTTGCTCCATCCTTGTCAGGTGTCTAGCAAACATTAACAGAAGAGCCATATTTAAATGAAAACAGACTCTTCTGTTAATGCTTGCTGGATATCTGGTAACTTCAGCCTTGGATTTAATTTTGTCCTGGTGATTCACAGGTTTCGATATTCCCCCCTCTCCTCATAACAGGTCCTTACTATTTATATGAATGGTTGTCAAGGAAACCAGGAATCCAGCAAAGCTGGGTAATTTTTCTAGATTCAGAATTTCTGGTGCCTGAGTATTTACAGTAATAAGAATCATTCACACTGAGAAACAACTCTAAGGAGATGGGAATTTACACATTTTTGCTAAAATTATTTTTCTGTTTCTGCTGGCCTTCATGGCTGTTGTTCTTACTCATCACAGAAGCTTGGGTGACTTTAATAGAATTTCACCTCATCTCTCACTTTATGAACAGATGATATCTTCCACACATACGTGCAACAAGTCTGGATACAAATAGCAGTGAGCAAAAAGGTTGAGATAGAAATGGATGATTAGCTGAACTTCTAGGTCCTGGATAATGTAGAGCAAATGCAGAAACTGTGAAGCAAGCCACAACTGGAAAGGAAGATTAGATATTAAAAAGGCAGAACAAAAAACCTCCCAAAAAAGCATCAGAATACAGCAAAGAAGAATAACTGCAAATTAATTCTCCTCTCTGTAGCAAACTCTGTAACGCAGTCTGACTGATGCTTGTTTTTCTTTTTTGTTGGGTTGTTTTTCTTTCCTCACAAATCTCTCACCAATACCCACAGGGCGGACAAGTGGGAAAAACCTGATTTAAGAATGAATCTTCAAAACAACTTCCTTAATAAAGAAATTAACTGAGGGTGCTCAGAGTTAAGACATGCTCTATGTTTGGAACCAACATGCTTTAAACGGATGAGACTGCAGACTGTTACATAAGCGTAATGAATGTTTTTTTGTCTCTGCTATTTAGGTAACAAGACATTCAGCCATACAGCTTCTTCAGAAAAGAAATAAGCACAAAGTAATTCACCTCCTGGATCTTTGACGATTAGCTCCTTCCCTTAGTCTTTGGCTGGCTTTTCTCTACAAGGTTTCTATTCCTCTCTCCTCGCTTAGCCCCACCAAACTCAAATGGACAGTTTCCATTTGACTCTGAGTCCTTTTCTTTACTCTCATTTGAGACATTCTTAATTTTCTCCACTATCTCCAAAATGCTGAATGCCCTCTGTTTTTCTCTATTCATTTGTGCAAGATGAGACTGCAGAATAGAAAGCAAAAGTCTGGCCAGTTTCAGTTAGTGCTGTTTCTTGTTCCTTTGGGCCCTTTGGTCTCAGCTCTGCATGTTTTCAGTGTGGCAGACAAGGGTGGAAGACCTACAAGAGTCAAGGCATCCTGTCAAAGGTCAGTGAGAATAAACCAGACACCAGCCTTCCAGTCCTACCTCCCCAGCAGAGGCAAAAATACAAGTCTTCCCTATCAGATAACAAAAAACCTTCTTTTTATTTTCCTTTTTTTTCTTCTTGTCAGTGAATGAGTGAAAAGACACACACAGGCTGGACTAGATCAAATGGCAGGAAGCCATTTCTGCTAAAAGCTGACTGACAGGTAGGTCTGGCAAGAATCTGGCCAGTGGTCAAAAGCAACTCATGGCTGCCCTTCTCACTTCACCTGTATGGAAAGATAAGAAAGATAAATTGCATGCTTTAATTGCCAGTGGACTCAATCAACCAGCTCTTTGTCCTAATCCATCAGGGAAGATAGAAATCCATGAAAATATTATTTTGCCAGCTTTTTAATTTTAGTAACTATGCAAATACATGCCCATTAGCTGCAGCCATTATATGTTCTGTCAGAACTCCATGCAGCTCTTGGGGTCAAAGCCCGGAGTCATTCAATGTATATTTTTGATGTTGTTAGGATATTAAACAGGTGTCATCAAGACACACTGTCCAGAATAAAAAGCAGCACCATCTCCTGCATAAACACCTTATGTTGGACAGACAATACCTTCAGTTCAGTGACAAAAAATGTATCTGAAGTGGTATATTTTCCTCTAATGGATTTTGTGCAAGAGTCCTTTTTTTTTAAGGATGATGAAAGAAGGTAGCAGAACAGTTACAGTGATTGATTATTATTAACCAAGTAATGCCTGGAAGGAGACTGCAGGCCTAAAATATTAGTTATCATGTGCAAAACATCCTCAACCAAAACCCCAAAATTTTGAGGGAAGGACTTCTCACCCTTTTAAGACCGAAAGATCTCATCCTATTTGTATCCAATACAAAACAGAATGCATTTCAATACAACAACCAGAGTTGCAGAAGATAGAATCACAGAATCAAAGAATATCTAAAGTCGGAAAGGACCCATAAGCATCAGTGAGTCCAAATCCCTGTTCCTTGCAGTACTAGCTAAAACTAAACCATATGGCTGAGAGCAATGTCCGGAAGGTCCTTGAACTGTGACAGGCTTGGCGCTGTCATGACCCTGGGGAGCCTGTTCCAGTGACTGACCACCTCCTTAGTGAAGAACCTTTTCCTAATGTCCAGTGACAGTTTATGGAAAGGACATGGGAATGTAGCTTCCACCAGACCACTGACATCCTAATATGAAGTCAAAAATATAGCAAATACATACAAGAAAAAAGAATTAATTCTATGATTCAGAAGGCAATTACTAGCTACTATCCAGCATCTCACCTGTAAAAGCACCTCTCTCCAGACCTAAACTTTCGTTGTTTGTCTTCAGAGCCTTGCTCTGGTGAAACTTTTGACAGCTGAAAATGCTGCACCAAGAAAGAGGCCATTAGTGGTTAGAACACACATCCATCCAGTTGGTGGAATAAATACCATAGCCCATTATTAAGTCTCTTGTTTTCTGCAAAAGCAAAGACTTGGCAGGAAAACAAACCATCCTCCATCCTGCACGTCTGGAGGCCAGAGTGGAAACTTCTTATATCGCAATTATTGCTTGAAGAGAACAAAAATTATATGAAGCAGTGTGCTATTCTCCAATGGCAAGTATTATAATAGATCAAAACTCCTGAGGACTAAAAAAGCTCCAGGAATACATCTGGGATAAAAAGGATAATAAAGGATAAAATGTATTACAAGTATGAATAAGCAATACTAACAATAACATAGTATAAGAAGCACTAAATGCAACAGAGGGATGGGAAGGAAGCATTATTTTTCTTTGTTACCAGAAAGAGATAAAACGTCTCTCGAATAACGCAGGACTAACTAGAGAAACAGCCTGAAGAAAATAAAGACATTATCGGGAAAGCTGGGCTCCTTCAAAGCAAGAAATATTGAACTTGGTGTTCATGACACCTTCTTGCCTAGGTTCTGGTTAAGTATTGGTCAAATACTTGAGATAACAGTGAGTTTACATGAGTGGTGTCTAAATCAAGTGTCTATGTAGCAGGCATGTACCTCTTACACTTCCTAAAACTTTCGGTGTGAGGGCCAAGGTCACCTGCATCGCCCTAATTCCAGATAATCTTGTCGTTTCAGCCTAAGGACCATCAGATAAAAATGCAGTCAGATAGACTAGTGAACACTGATCCTAAATGGCTGGTTAAAACAATACAGATGGAACCATTTTATAAAGGCTTTCAACTGTATCAGCTAAAAACTGTGGAATCCATTCAACTGTGAAAGGGGTCAAACCTGAAGTAATGGAACAGTATATAAGAAAACTATCAGGGGACTGAAACGCTACTGAGTTTTCATCTTTGCTGTTGAAAGGGTGAGACCTAGACACCAGCGTTGTACCATCAGAAAATGAAACTTCTGCAGGATTAAGTCAGTTTGATCTGAAAAGTGGTATCTCCACTAACAGAAATAAAATTACTCAATTTAGAAATTCAAGTGTTCTCATATCAAGTTGACTCAAAAAGAGTTGACTCTGTGGCATCTCATTAATAACCTTAGTATGTATCTCCCCTTTGAAGCAGGTACTCAAACTCCAAATCTGCCTGAATGCCCTTACCCAGGCTGAGATGGTTTCAGACCTGTAAGAAGCCTGACTTCACTGTGTGCTCGTGCTACATCAGATGCACAGCCTCGCTTGTAATTTTCAGTGATGTGGAAAAGTGTCATACAAAAAGATGTGCCCAGGTAAAGATGAATATAATTTTTCACTAAGAGACTGACCATTTCAGCCCTCATCCTTCAGAATACTTTCTGCTTACCCTGCCTGCTGGACTTCTCCATGGGAAGGAGCTCACATCTGAACTATTATGCAACACATCCCTGAATTCCAGTTGTTTCTCAGAAACAAGCAATGTCAAGTACATTACAAATAATGAATTCTAACAATTCCAGCTCCCTCATGGTGAATCAAGGATACTCTTGAAGTCCTTCCAGCCTGCTACTTTTTTTCAGCTTATCCATCAGACATGGAAATATATGTACTTCAGTTCTTTGTAAATCTAAAAGCAAGATCACTAAACATTTTTACAAGATGCTCACATCAATACCAATAGTGAATAGGAACACCTTGAACAGTCACTGTTGTGACTATCAGTAATCGATTGCCCTATGTCCTTGTGAGCAAGTAAATAGCCATTAAGACCTAAGACCATAGTCATTTTATGTCTTTCCAGCTTTTTATCTGTTAGTGCCAAGAGAGGAAACTGTGCTGGAACACAAACTGACCATTAACTCTCCCCAGCAAGTACTGGGGATATACAAACTATAACCCTTAGGCATATCAAAATGTCAAATAATTTCTGTATGTCGAATGTCCTGTATTAGGACAGCAAAATGCTTTCATTTCTCATGGATGGATGATGAAGTTCTGAGAAAGCAGTTGCTGTAATGGGGATACATAGCACAAGCAATAGTTGCAGCAGTCAGTTTGAGGAACTTTGTGTTTTTAACTTCTTTTTTTCCCAGGGTACATTGGATATTTTGTCAAACTGAGTAATTTTTGGAAAATCTCATGTGTAGTTATTTATCTTTGCCTCATTCTCTGCTAAAATAGCCTTCCCTGAAGGTGCAACACGTTGCTGCAATGAGTGATGTTTAAGAAGCCAAATGTGAAATAGGAATCCTTGCTATTCAAATGTCACAGTCAGATACTACGATATAAATGTGGGTGATGTCAAAAAAAGGAGTTGGCTCCTTTTTCCTCACTTCACATATGTTACAAAGAGCAGCTACCCTGGCTTCTTGGTGGAGGTAGTACATAGTGAACGTACTGCTTTTCCCTAGAGCCAAGAAGAGGTGGAGATACAGAGAAGCTCACAATAGATAAAGTTATAAAATTAACAAAGAACTCCAATGTTTCTAAAACATCAGTAAAAGGGGGTTATAAAGTTAGGGATGAGGCTTTCTTTTGGAATAGCCAGTTGTGCAGTAGAAGCACTGCATAACAGAACAGAGTATGTAGGCAGACTGGGACCCTTGAAAGAGGCCCAGGTTGCATCTTCTTTCATCACACTGGGCTTCATCCCAGTATACCAAATTCTTACAGTACCAAATCTTAAACTAAGTGACAACATTTGTAAGTCTCAGGAGAAATTACACAGAATCTCCAAAAAGCTATTACACCTTTGGCATCTTGTCTTCCTCCACAAAATCAGAAGTGAGGCTGCTTATGAAAGCTGGATGTCACTAAGCAGATAACAACTGCTGGAAGTCAGTAACAGCACCATGATTCCCATTCTCATGACCAATTTCTGACCAGCCTCACTGCTTTCCACAGCACTTCTTTCATCACTGCCTGTTTTGAATAGGCATAAATTTAAGACCGGGTGTGATTTTATCTAAAATTACTTTTTTCATATTCTAGGCCTGAGTAATAACAGAAAACACAGCTAACAATAATTTGTAATGCTGCATGGCTTTTTTTGTTCTGTGCAGAGAGGGACAGGAGGATAGAGGAAGTACAGCTTAGGCTACTCAGACTGCATGGATAGATTCTGACCACTTCACAAAGGTTCCACTGTGCTGGGGAGTTTGAATTGCTATCTGTTTCTTGGTGGATACTCATTTCCTCCCAAGCAGTCTGGAGGAAAATATCTTGGCTTACAAAACCTGATCTGTTAATGTCTAGTCATCTGTACTGAAAACCATGGATAAAAGACCCTGTTCTTAGCGTGTCAGCACTGTGTCATAACCACAAGCGTATTTCATCACCTGAGACTTCACGTGTCCAGTATTCAGTATGTTCATTAGCAAATACACAAAATCTCTATCATAATTGGAAATTCAAATCTAAAACTAAGCCACACAAGTTAGCAAAACCTGTACAATGTTTTGATTATAAATTTTGGTATTCAGAATCTTCAATTTGCATTTAATTATTTTTTTAAATAATTCTTTAAAAGAGAAAGGGAAAGGGCAGGAAGAAACAGCAGTCTATGCCTCTTATTTCACTGACGTGGAGTAGGCCAGTTTTCAAAAAGACAAAAGGCTTGTGAAATGCAGCAGCATTGCAAGTCCATTATAATATGTGACAGTATTTGACCAAAACCACAGTGCTGTAGAAACATTTTAATTGAATACCTATCACTGCATAAATGAATGTAAGCATAAAGAGATGCTGCATTTCATGTCCTGTATTGAATTAATAGCAATTAGATCTTGCATATGAAGTGGAAAAGAAGGAAAGTAATGTACATCTGCTTAATAACTTTGTCTGCCTCTGAGGCATACAGTGAACTATTTAACAGATAAACAATCATGCACTGCCCTTGAATAATACATTATCTGCATGCAGTGCAATGCAAATATAGTCCAACAGTTATAATCCCTGATAATTAGTACCAGGACATCACTGTTAATTTTTAACAGATGTAAACTGTAGTTGCTTT
>JANHGB010016420.1:0-20944 GCA_026283785.1 Coracopsis vasa
AACTGTTGGAACAAGTCCAGAGGAGGGCCACGAGGATGATCAGGGGACTGGAGCACCTCCCATATGAAGATAGGCTGCGAAAGTTGGGGCTGTTTAGCCTGGAGAAGAGAAGGCTGCGTGGAGACCTCATAGCAGCCTTCCAGGATCTGAAGGGGCCTATAAGGATGCTGGGGAGGGACTCTTCATTAGTGACTGTAGTGATAGGACAAGGGGTAATGGGTTCAAACTTAAACAGGGGAAGTTTAGATTGGATATAAGGATGAAGTTCTTTACTGTAAGGGTGGTGAGGCACTGGAATGGGTTGCCTAGGGAAGTTGTGAATGCTCCATCCCTGGCAGTGTTCAAGGACAGGTTGGAGAGAGCCTTGGTTGACATGGTTTAGCGTGAGGTGTCCCTGCCCATGGCAGGGGGGTTGGAACTAAATGATCTTAAGGTCCTTTTCAACCCTAACTATTCTATGATTCTATGATTCTACTCCTTTCACAAGTGTTCCTTTAAGTGGACTCCATTACTGCTTACATTCCCTGCTCTGTAGCTGGGAAAAGATGCACAATAAGGCACGATGAATAGACAAAAGATGTGGTCAGCCAATTTTACTGCATAAATCCTTTTCAGATCTCAAACATCCTCCTCTGTTAACATACACCATACACGAGGAGAAGCATAAAAACTTCAGTAATTCAGGCCTCAAATGTTACTACTACAGGGAATTTCAACAATTTATTGGCAATCTACCAAGGAGGGCAGCTGTTCTAAAACACAGAGCTTAGGGCAGACACTCTTACTAGGGGATCTGCTGATGAACTGCATTTATAAGTCCAGCTACTTTTTAAATGTGAAGGAGCTGGTGCTTTAAGGGTTTCCACTGCATTTCTTTAGTGTCACTTTCCCTTTAACTGTAATTGCTTCTTCTATTTGAATAACTGCCAGCAAATTCTTTTTACCAATAAACTGCATTGTCAGTGTCAGATTGATATTACTTTTGGTAACGGCTTTAAAAAACAAACACGATTCATTCAACAAGTTTCAATCAATACCTCCAAAATTTATATTCAGAAGACATCTTCACTTTGCTTTTAAACAAATAATTTCTTCATAACCTACTTCTCAGTAAAACTACAATAAGTTTTCACATTATATTACAGGAGCAATGGCTATTCTGTTCTAAATAATGGCTCCTTTGCTAGACAAGTCAATGGAAATTGATTTGTTTCAGCCTCCTGTGCTCGCACACACAAAGCCTGCGTACAACAACCCTATTGACTTCTGCAAATAGTTTTCAACCTTGCATCCTCAAGGACTCATGGTAAAATTTTTAAATCATTCCCCTCCTGTACTGTACCCTTTATGAACCAAGACTGTGTTTAAAAGTCAGTCTCCAGCAGTAATACTATAAAGAGAAAATTGGTCACTGAATTGAAAATCTACTTTATATTGAAACATACAGCCCAAGGTTGGATATGAGAAGGAAGAAAATTAAGCTGTATTGAGCTGCAAAATGAAAAGCATTGACTGTATATACAGTAAAAGGAATCAGGCTTCAGCACCCTGTCTACACAAGAGAGCTTTGGCTCACAAGCCACCCTATGGGCTTGCCAGGCTGCCTGCCATGAAGCTCCCATCTGCACACAAAGTGTTCTGCATGGCAGACAGGCCTTTTCCAGTCCTGGGTGTACTGAATATTTTCTCTCTTCTATAAACAAGAACATTTAAAAACAATTAAAATAAAGATTAGGTATATTAGCATGGCAGAAGCATTATGTGCAGTATCAAAGAGACAAGAGACCATATGGTCCATCAAAATCAGTGTTTATAAGCCCTGGAAATACAAATCAACCATTTTCCCATCCTTTTAATCCTTCCTTTCCTGTTTAAATCTGATTATCCATACCTCTACCTATGCAAATGAAACACATTATTGTTGCCAAGTTTTACATTTCAAGCACCGCTGTAAACAAATGCAATTGTGAAGAGGCCATACCTGAATGCCATCAAGACTGATGCTTGACCTCAGGTTTCTGAGTTACCTTCTCACATAATTTATTAGTCCCAATTTGTTCTACTCCCTTTTGATTTTTTTTTAATGTAACATTTAAGAGAGCACCTTTGGCACCCGACAGACTCCATGACAGCAGCTTTGTTCACACACATCACAGCAATATTTTCACTTACGTTTCACACAATGCCAACTGTCTGGTGACTTTCACCATGCAGTTACCCGTAGTATTAAGCTTCAGAGTTATATGATAAAAACCTCAGAAATGGACATTTAAATGTGTTTTATTTTGGTGAACCGTTCTCCAAAAGGATGATCAGGTGAATTTTGTTCTTGCTCTTCTTATACCAGTGGAAATACGGCGTTATTTACTAGTTCGCTGAGCTAAGTGACCTAACAGTAATCTGTAGCATGGCACAAATCAGTCTTGTTTTATTCCTTAGGCTGCTTTTCCAGGGGTTTTTTTAAGAACAAGAAAGGAATTGACATGCATGTCTAGTACACAGCATAACGTGGCATTAGGCATTTCCCAGTGAGACTGCATCATACATAAGAATGGGTAACAGTAGGAAACAAAACTGAACAGCTGACCATAAAACATTGTTTTACTTGAAAATAAGATGTATACAAAAATGCATAATCCTACAGGGGAGAAGATACCTTCTGTGTCACCTTCGCTTAAGGTTGGGCCTTCAGAAACCCTTGTGATCAGATATGTGAATCATAACACTTTTGACTGTAGATAGATGTTTTCACTGATGCAGTGTGAACTAATATGAAACTACTGTACTAGACAACAACTTTCATAGATTATTCAGCAGTGCCCCAAGAATAAATGAAGAACCTATGAATGCCAACAAAGATCATTCTGATACATGACTACCCTCCTCCTTTCTTCCCTCTCTCCATTTGTTTTGTTTAAATATTTACACATGAACTGCCTGACCCTGAGCAAAGCTAAAGTAACAGAGAGAGACTAGAAGTAAGCACCGGTCTTCTAAGAAGCGTTTTAAGGCCTTAAATCTCAGCATGCCTAAGTATAGCCTTTGGAGAAGACACAAAGCCACAGATACAGAACACTTTGGAGCACAGCTGTACATGTCACAGTGATTTCTCTTGCTATTATCACTGAATGTTATTTTGAGATAACCTTGATTTCTTTTCTTAATTTTCAACCAGTCCAGTTTCAGCTACTTCACAACAAAGCCTGTACTTAACTAATATCATGATAAGGAAGACCAGCCCAAAGAGGAAAAAGCACCTTTCACTTTATCCCCTCTGATAGATATGATACAACTTTAATAAATTAATAACATTTACAGTAAATGTGAACACTCGTGAAAGAGAGGGAAAGAGAGGGAGAGAGGGAAGGAGGAAGGGAGGGAAGGAGGGCAGAAGAGAAGGAGGGAGGAAGGGAAAGAAGGAGGGAGAGGAAAAAAGAGAGAGAAAGAAATAGAAAGGAGTGTTTCCACTGCATCTGGTGCTTCTTTTCATTTCAGGGCTCTGCAAGACCATTTGTTTTCCACAATAACACCACAGGTAGCAGGTACTGACCACAGGGGTCAAATAGCTGTAACGTGATTTGAATGATACTTTCAGGTTTATCTTTTCCTTCTGACCACTGAATGTCACTTGAGGTGTTTCTCCTCTTACAAACACAATTTCTATATCATCACGTCAGATATATTAACATTTTACCTTTCTCTACCCATATTTACTGCTTTGTTCTAAAACTCATTTCTTCCTCCAGGTTACGGAACAATAAGCATCCATTTGCTTCTCATAAATGGCCTTACAACTATTTAAAATTACTCTTTCCATTTTCTGATCTAACCATGCCTCTCTTCTTCTTGATTGCTTCATTAAAACAAGAAGTGTCCCCTTTTGACTGACATCACCTGAAGCGATATGCTTATCAACTGCAAACAAGTTAGAAAACAAAAGAACTGACCGTAAACCACCAATGCAACAGAAATCTTTCACCCATCAAAAATGCTATTTCCAGCTCTGAGACAAGGAAGTGAGTGAAAGGATTTCAAGAGACCTGTTTATGGTTTTGCATGGCCATGTTTAACAAGGAAAGAGTGGATTTAACAGCAAAGAGTGATTTAGATTTCTGATTAGAAAAACAAAATGAAATAATTTTACTTGTTTACCTGATTAAGGACACAAAACTTCTCCATGAGCATATCATTGGAACAGACATCTGAACAGAAGCAAAATCGTGTACACTAAAGATGAGAACTGAGAAGCAGAAGCAGTCACATTAAAAATTACTAAAATGTACTGAATAACCAGAGACATAGGAGCAGTAAGGATGCAAACACTTTTTTATCTTGCCTTTTAAAACTGGGACTTGATCAGCTTAAGGAAGAAACTATATGGTACATACTTGTAATAGCAGGGGATTAGACATGGACATAGTGATCAAGAAGATCCTTAACAGCTCAGTGTTTATATGAAGGAAAGATGTTCCATGTAAACCTGGAGGTTATATAGCCAGACAAGATTATCCTATTTGGTGTGGAGTATTTGCAGGAAAAAAAAAGGCCAGGAAAGATAAAAGCCATACATTTGTAAGGATGAAAGCCTCCTGTTCCGGGTAAATAAATACCGACTAGTTTTGGAAGAAAACAAGAGAGAGAGAGACAAGTGAAAGAGTTGTTATTCCCAGAGTGTTAGATATATTTCTGAGCACTCCAGCTCTGACAGAGATGGTGGCAGCCAGTTCTGAGAGGCACAAATGGGCATGGTTTGCTCTACCATGAAAGAGGCTGCGTCCAAGAGAGATCCCCAACAAGAATGTGCCACTTTTAAAAACACAAACCATCTTCCCAAGGCTCTTACTAAGCTGTGTCATAGGTAGGTTTCATGGTAACTCTACAGCATCACTGCTTCAGCAGTACAGCTAAAAGAAGATTAAGATAAGCAGGAAAATGATGAGAACTATGGCTCAAAAGTCCTTGCTTCAGTATACCTGCTTTAGGAAAGTCCTGGATAAAATTGAGTCCAACTGCATTTAAAACAAAAAAACCAAAACAAACCACAAGCTCTCAGTTGCATTGTTTCACAAGGTGTCTCAAAAATGACAAAAGACAAAGAGTGAAAAATCTTGATCTCACTGAACTCAAATAATCAAATTGCTATTAACTTCCAGGGAACAAGTTTCAGTGCAGGACCTGCAGCAAGAGACAGTAAAAGAGAGGAACCAAAAGATGGCCATGGGTCTCTAGCCCACCATTTGATGTCACTCTTATACATACAATATTAGGAAGCTTGTAAGTAAACTGAATTAGGAATCACAATTTTCTTTCTACATCTTTCTGGGTGTTGTGCTTTGTTTTGTTTTCCAATAAAAGTTTGGAGAAATAAAATCTTGTCTACTACAGCTGCGAAAGAAGGAGCATTCAGACCTGAACCTTTTATCTTCAAGCCACCTCCTTGTGGACCAATTCAAAACTGTTTCACGGGATCATTTGCCATTGCCTGTCATCTTTGAGAGACTTCAGTACTTGGAAGCTGCAGCAGAGGCTTTCTCTGAAGTCTCAACATTCAGTATTTCATGAAAACATCAACATTAAATCTTCAGTCCTAGAGTTAGAAGGAGAAAGAGTGTAGCAACCGTAACTAAAAGCATCTCAATGTAGAAAATAAGTCTGAAGAAATTGACTTTAAAAAAAAAGGAAAATGTATGTTTGCTTATGCAGAGCAGACTCTGTCTGAAAGCTTGGCATGGGTAACACTGTGCCAGGCTAGTGAAGCACACACCACTGGTGGGATGCAGCAAGAAATGAATCTAATTCACATGTATGAAACCAGGCAAAGCAGGTGAATAGAAATTGATTAATTAACAGTGTGAATATTAACAAGATCAACGATGACATCTAAAACTGCAACTGAGAATAACCAGTTGGAAAATTATTAATACTCAGGTGCACCTACACTTAATTTTCTTTCCCTTTTTCGACAGTGAATGATAACCATCAATTCTTTAAATAAATCTTAACCACAATGTCACATACAGAGCTCTGTGTGTGTGTGAACCTCAGCAATAAGTAGGTAGCTTCTCTGTGCAGCAGCTGCTCTGTGCCATCATGCTGCTAATTATTTAAAACCTGGTGCTAGAATTCACAGCAGTGAATAGTTTATCAGCCCAAAGTAAGCAACAAGAGACACACGTGTTGATCCTAGGATGTGATGACCAATCTATGGAAATGTTGCTTCTCTCATTCTCTGAGGTATTTTGGCACTGTGACATGAAAAGGTGCCTTGCTATTTCATTCCAGTAACAGTCAGAGTTCAGAGAATGGCAACTGGATGCTAATGCTCAAATACTCATGAAGAACATATTTATTTTGATTGGTCAGAACGAAAATATTGCCATTCTTGCTGCATGCAGTGAGCAAATGTAAAATGCAACCCACTCCTCTAAAAGCATTAACCCTGCATCCCAATGTATGCATAGAACATTCCACCATCTTTTATTATTCCACATCGTAGATTCCTGGTGCAGCTGAATAAACATAAACTGCCCAGCTAGTGCTGGACTAGTAATGAAGGAGTTAAAAACCCCACCACTTAAGAATAAGAAACAAAATGCTTTGTTTCTCTACTTTGTCACTGTTCTGCAATTAAACATTTACCATGAATTAATTACTGGAAGTCTCCATTAAGACTCTTAGCATTTAGACTAAAAGTTCAGCATAAACTCAGGGTCATTGTTTACAGTGCTCCCTGAGCGAGCAGTCTTCTTGCTTGGAAGTAACCATGAATATTAAAAGGTACAAGGCAAGGATAACCAGAAAATGAAATACAAACCTCTAAAAATATCCCCGTGATCTATGTGTGTAGCTGGGCTGTCTGACAAATTCAATTAAATCTGTCATGCATCATTCTTACAATGTTATTGATAAAGACATAGCAGTATTGAATTTTAATTATTCAGCAAGTATTGATCCCACAATAATCTGGTGAAAATCATCTCAGGTTGTCAGTACCCCTAGGAGACAACAGCTATTATCTAATTATAAATCACACTCTGTCACCTGACAAAAGGTTAGGGCTTTCTTTTTTTCCACTTTTTTGCAGTCAGATTCTCATGTATAAATCAGAGTGACATGATTGTCTTCAAATGCTAATTATTTTCTTCCCATTGAACAACTATTCCATTACCATGATGGACTCATAAAAGTGAGCTCTTACTGCATGTAGCAAATTCCCAGAGACGCAGGAACATTTAAGGAATTGGGATTTCAGATTTTTATTCTATATTGACCATGAGCAAGCAACTGTAACACTCACAGAATTTGTATTCCCCCTAAGGAGAAAAGTGGGACAATATTTGCAGTGCCCACTCTTGTTAAATGCTTTCAGATTCTCAGAGGGCAGCTGCTGAACAGCAGCAAAGTTTTCCACTCTTACACAGGGAGAGAGGCTGGCTGGTAATCCTGCAACAGTGCTCTTGGCTTCCAAAAATCTTAGTTTTCCTCTGTACCCATTTGCTGTCATCAGGGGACTGGGTGACTGACATTAGCTATCCATTTTCTTTTTCTCCCCTCAGGCCCCAATGTATCAATCCACTCAGGACCATGGGAAGACACATCACTTTGCAGACAGTGGTGCAGGCAAGAGGGATGGCACCAGAGGGCCAGGGGCACATAGACACCCCACACCTACGCACAACACACACCCAGTAGCAGCTCCTGCTTGTCCATGCTGCATCCCCAGCCTCCACACAGTTCATTTTGCCATCTCCTTTGTTTTGTGGGCATCAAATGGCCCTGTTTTCAAGTGACTTGTAAGGAGAGACACAAAATACCTGTCTGCAGTTGCTTCACTGCCTATTTTTGTGCCTCATAATGCCAAGAAGCTTATTCTTAGTGGTAAGTAGTGTCACTGTAAGTCCACCCCATGCTTCTGGCAGAAAAGCACTGACAGATAGCTATGATGTACTGGTAACATAACAAAAACATCCAGAAGTTTGAGGCAATCTGACATTATTCAGCAGCCCTGAACAAAATGCGCTAGAAGCTCTCCAGCAGTCCCTTACAGACCTCCCTTCTTCATCCTTTATTACTTGGAAAAGACATCCCATATCCAAAGAGACCTTTTATTAAATCTGGTACTTTGGGCCCAGAGCAGGGAGCACACACTCCCAAATCACGGGGACAGTCTTAGCAGCCAGCTTTTTCTTTTTATGACAATTGGCTCTTGGCTCAAGCACCCTCCGCTGACCACCAGCTGCGGCACTGTCCTGAGGGGTGAGAAGTGCCAGCCCATTTACTGCTCCAGAACTCATAACCAGCCTCTTGAGCTCCGCTGGGAGACCCAAGGGCAGCCAGTGCAGTTCCCCAAGTAAAGCACTTGGAGGGAATCTTTACACACAATCCAATAGCATATGACAGACGGTATCCCTGCAGGGTACATTTATGTATAAGGAAAGAGGGTGATAAAAGTGCCTGATCATTGCTCCCTAAAATACAATGACTTAAACAACTGCAGTGATGGTCTGTAATAAACGCACCATTCAGGGCCATTCTGGGACTCCCTTTTTTCCCCACACATGCCTTGAACTTTATGATACAGAAATAAGGACAAAATAAATGATCAGCGACAAATGGCCTAAACTGAGAACATGAAATCTGAAAGGGGAGGTTAAATATTTAGCAAACTGTAAATGTCCTCCTTTAGATTTGAATTTTATCCTATTTGAAAATGTCACTATTGAGTCAAGGACAATTTAGAGACTAAAGAAATTTTTCAGCTGAAACAAGGGACAGTTTGGAAAATCAGCTTCAAATGAGAAACATACACATGAAAGCTATCACTTGGCACTCACCACAGGCTGCAAGCCCTGAGTGGGCTGTGGAATCCACTTTATTTTGTCAGCAGCCATCTTTACACTTGTACTGGAGACCTCCAAAATTGTGACATATTCTGCAGCTAACGAATTTCAGAGACCCCACAGGGAGACTGAGTACAGCTCTCCATTCCCTAACACTCCCTGAACTGAAGAATCTTTCAGAAGAAAAGAGATAGATACATTGTTAGCAACAGCCTCAGATTAGCACCTAACCTATGCACTTTTGCAGGGGTGAAAGACTGCCAGAATCGAGTTGTATATGCTACTACCAGAGACTTCCGTTAATACGATAGGTTTTAAGTCCTTGGGGGATTGAGTTCTAGTTTGAAGGGAGAATTGGCATGGAATAACCCAAGACTTGCTTTCATTTCATTTCAGATAGCTAAAACACGAGGTAGCATTAAAAGCTCCTCTAGCTAACCTTTGCAAACCCACTCCTAGCACATATAGATAAAGTCAATGCTATGTTCACTCCCAATTTCTTATTCACTCTACATTTTTATTTAATTACCCAAAACTTCCCCCACACAATGCAGTACAAGCCACGACAAATAAGAGCAGAAAAAACCCAGTGTGATTAATTTAAGCTACCACACAACTCTCAGTCACTTTTCATACCTGAGCCAAATTTACCTCAGTCATCTCAAAAATAAGTGCCCTATGCTAGTGCTGCCCTGAGCCACCTTGGTTCTTTTTAAATACTTCATTTTACTACTCCTTTCTATCTTTATATGTCCTTCCTATTTTCAGTCCTTGCTTTATACCATGTCACTCTGTGACCTGTTCTTTTCAATAATTAACCTTATGTGTTCCTAACTACCAGTGTTTTTCCTTACTCTGAATGTAACTCCACATTCTGCTTCCTCGTTAGAGTATTCTATGCTGCGCCAAAAACTTTGTGACCAAGTAAATATGCTGGGAAACACACAGTCTTAGAAAGGTGTACATTTATGTGTGGTTACTCTGTTAGCATGAGTAACACAACACCAAAATGAACCTCTGGAAGGCACATAAAGGAAAACAATGACAGGACATGCCAGGCTCACCATACACCATTTCTTCCTGTACTGCTCACAGAAATGTTTGTCTTTCCCATCACAGCTCAGTTTTACCTGTTCAAGTCCACCTATAACTCTAGATTGGATTTGCACATCCATCACCACAGATTCACAGGTTGTGGGTGGTGAGGTAGAAAAGCAGTATTTCCTTCTCTGCACAGCAACCTAGATACCTCAGGTAAGAGTTAAAACTACTTTCTCACATTCTGCAACTCAAAACTGAGGTTATGCCTAGCAACAAGGGATAATCTGTGTGACAAAACACAGAAGAAAACCTACTTGCTAATTCTGAGGCAAATGCCAAGTTGTAAAGAAACCCATACTTTAAACAATCCAAGGGGGTTTGAAAACTTGAGGGCCTGTGCGGTTTGAAAAGGCTACATGTGTCAAGGCTTGAATTATCCTAGACAAACGACTACATTTCACAGGCAGTACAAAGACCTCCCAACTGAGCAATGGCAGCTCACGGGTGTACAGACAATCTGCATCTGACCAAAGGTAAAAATAAAGGAGAAATTAAAGCAGGACTGTGAAGGGTTTGGCTTGGAGAACTTCCCCAGAGAGGCCACCCATCAAATCCTGCACTATGCACAAATATGGTATCAGATCCATGCAACATTTTCTCAGAGACACTTGGTATTGCTTCATATGTCTAATTTTGTGTTATTTTGTCCTGAAATTTAAGCTTCTTTTCAGTCATATGTATTTTAAACCTTCAGATAGTAACAGCATATTTCAGTATTTTGGGAATTGCAGTATCAGTGATTTAGAGATTAAAGGCACAAAGAAAATAGATTTCCAAACAGTGTATGATAATGTTTGAAAAATAACATATGAGACACTATCAGTGCTTTTGGGTTATTCTATATTATAGAATATTCTATTCTATAACAGTGATTGTGCACATGCCCTAAAAATGTTGCTGCTGCATCTCTGTGCATCTTTATATCCACCTGTCTTCCTAGAATGTGTGATATGATCAATTCAAAACTGTGAAGGTCTCAGCAGAAGTTATTGAGTAAAACGCTAGGTGTGGCAGACAAGGAAAGCAGAATGACCCATACTGGCCTTACACTGCAGGGTTCTCAGACTGTCCATAAAAAAAGTTCTTTATCATTTTCTATTGAAGAGACTTCAGTGTTATTGTCAAAAAGCCAAACAGAAAAATTTTCATTTGTTCCAACAAAACAATCTTAACATAAATAGCAGAAAAAGGAAATAACCAGAAAACTACTTTTTTTCTGAAATAAAACTTTGAACGAAAAGGGGTAGTAATGTTTGCAAACTGTAGCAGCATATTTTTAAACCAGCACCAAACACATACCTGAATTCTAGTCAAATCTCACCTTTGCTGATAGAGTATACAAGTTTTTTCATTTAATATCTGTACAATCAAGTGATGTGATTTAGTGTGGTACATATTGAACAAGTAATCAGAAAAAAAGCAGAGCCCCTCAAGCAAACTCAGTGGCATTCTGATGTCCTTGCTGACAGCATCTCCTAAGAATTACTAGGAAGTGATGAAGACTCACGATGAGAGGCAGAAAGACAAAAGACAAGATTGGGCAACAGCCACACCTCCTCTCTTTCTGCTGGAAATACAGGGAACATTAACCAGCCAGAGCTGTGAACCCATCACATTTCAAACCCTGCATTAAAAAATACTTGTTTTCTGAGTAACATAACAGACCCATGACTTTCACTCCCTTGATAACCGTAGCTGCTACTGGGAGATTGTGCAGGACTACTCTGTGTACCAAGAGGTGTCCTGGTCCTGCTACACCTGAGCATCCTTCTCCAGCCCTCAAATAAGATTTTCAGAACTTCTTGATTCTTTTTTACTGCCAAAGTCTTGTGGGACCACACACATCATTCAGTGGGTTGAGATGATCTTATTTACTGTCTTGTGCTAAATGATCCTTCCACCACAGGACAGGATAAAAAACACACAAAAAGCAGCAGCCTCCATCAGCCCAGGATGGACAAGGACAGCACAACCTTGATTGTATGAGTGATATTTTATGTCACAGGACAGGAAATGGAAAGAACTCTGTTTCAGGCATAATGACAAGCTGCGTGAATTGGCTGAGATGTTTGCTATAAAATAACTTATTTCTGTCTCTGTAAGTATTTATAAATAACATCAATGGCATTCATGGGGTTTTTTTTCCCCTCTTGATGGCTTCTGCTGCTATCGCACTCACTTGACCCACTCATCTACCAGAGCAGAGCTGTGCAGGAACTTCAGCAGTAACCTCATCTTCTCTATCTTTTCCTCATAGATTCACACACAAACCACAACATGGTGAAATAGCTCTGTCACTCAACTCACAGATGCAGCCCAAAATCCAGTTATTCTGAATCCTCCAGGATTACTTTGCTCAATCTGTTTCATTCCATGGGTGAAGAACGAATGCTTTGCATACACTTTTCTCTTCTCTTTCCTCCTATTACTATGTCGAAAGAAATGAAGCCACACCCATTCCAATTATTACTGCTATCTAAAACCTTTCCAATAACGAGGCATATGGACAGCTAAACATGCACAAACTAATCAGCTTTTACTGCCTGATAAAGTGTCACACTTATCGTGTTCCCTGATCAGCCGAGCTTATTAGTTCGCTGCATATGACGGTCACAAATTTGCATCTATTATCCACTGTCTGGAGATTTAAAAGCTTCCTGTTCTGCAAAGATTATCCATCAATGGAAATAATTCTTGAGGGAGAAAAAGAATGTTAGTTCAGTGCTAGCTTTGCTAGGCAGGCTTTGTTGGATTTATCACCTTAAACGGTTACATTGAATCCATCTCAGCTGGTTTTATCCAACTATCTCAGAACCGATTGGCAGTGTATTAGTAATAATTGTACTAAATGCTCTTCTGAATCCTTAAGAACTTAAGTCAGATGGGACTTCTTTTTCTTTGGTTTAACAAGAGTTCATTCTGTGCTCATGAAATCAAGTAGGTGCCTGAGCAGATGTGAAGTACCTTTGGGTGGTACACTGTTTGACAGTTTAAGAAACTGTTTCATCCTGTCCTGCTGTTGCCCTGTCATCCAAGGCCCAGGTATGGAGAGAAGCAGAGGGGGAAGGACAGGACTGGCTCTCGTCCCTCTGCAGATCATGAGAAGCCAAGAGGCTCTACATTGCTCCACCCTGCTTTTGCAAGGAGCAGCCAGTATTGTTAATAATGTTAATTCTACACTTAGAGGAACGGAGTAAAGGTGAAAAGTCCTCTTTAAAGAACTTCTTGTCCTCCATCTCCCTTTAGAGTGAGGGAGACATCACGTCTCTGCTGCTCCACTGTAGTCAGTGGCTTCCATGGCCCACAGTTTTGATGAAGGAATCTGTCCTTTTTCCTCAGATGAGTTAACATGTTTTTTGGTTTGGTTTTGGGTCTTGGTTTTGTTTGGGTTTTTTTTTTTCTTTAATTAAAAGCCCTTTATCATGTCTTAATCTGCAAAGCAGTCTCATGGGGTTTTTCCTCGTCACCTTATCCCCTCCACAATATAGTCGCCTTATATGTTTTGGGATGTTTGTTAAGAATTCACTCTTCCTCTAGAATATTCCATTAAACATTCAGCCTCATCTTCAGCAATCCACAAGTGACTCTAAAATGTATAGACCTCTTCATCCCAAATGTACCATTTATCATCCTTAATTTAATTTTCAAGAGACTCTGGGTGCAACTCTACTCACCAGAATAACCATGCATGGTGCCATGCTCCACTGCATAGCAAGTAACCAACTCCTCATCTCAAGCATCTACTTTTAAGCACTAATGCATAGATATGCAGTCAAACTCCAAAAATAAATTACAGATAACCTTTATCTATTTACATATTCCAAGCAGGGTTACTGGAAATCAGAGGACAAATGGTTTATCTTTGCAAGTGTCATGGCTAACCGACATGGGGTTTTATAATGTTGATTCAATCTGGCTCCATTTTATTTTCTTGGTAGTGCCAGTCTCCTTCCTTCTCATTACTACCTTCAGCCAGAAGGAAAAAGGCTGATACTTATTCCAGCCATGAATCAGCAAAGAGAAGATAGTACATGAGCATTCAGGCTGGCATCTTCCCTATAGAGATTAATTGTGGCAAGCTTGCTTGGCCTTCTGCCACTTTATACTCCTGCATAACAATCTCTGCATGGCATTTCTGTTTGCCATCCTGCCCCTCCAAATGAGCATAGATTGTTAGTGTAATTGTGCTCTCCAACAAGTCAAAAAGAGGGAATTAGCTGCCCTTTACTTCCTGCTCAGGTCAGCTAATCCTCAGAGTGGTCAGATAAGTTGCAGAGAGAATGTCATATAAAAATCACATCAGTCAAACAGAGGGGCAAGTCCATTATCAGCACATGTACAAGCTGCCTCCAAATCCGATGTGTGAGGCAGGCATGGAGGGAAAGGGACAATGGGAGCAACAAGGCTGGTGGGTGTATTCACCTTCCATGTGCCTGCAGCAATGGAAAAGAAAGCTGAACAATTAAACTCATTCTCTGGTTCATCTGCTCAGAAAGAACGGGACTACAGATTGAGAGTGTCAAAAAATGAGAAGGCAACTGGCAATGCAATTCTCAATTTTCTTTGCAAATAGTATAAAACCTATCTCAAATTCCTGTATTTCCAAGCAAATAGGCCTAATCAGAGTCATATTTGAGTAAAATAACATGCAGATTGCAAAGCTCAACCTGCTGAAGGTGCTGTCTTTCAATAAATATGTTACAATCTCTAGTGACATTCATGCAGGCACATTAGTGCTGCTGATGGAGAGATACACTTCCTTGGGCTAACGCTGCACCTCCCTTGCTTATTCTAGTTTCTCAAATAGTGGTCTGATCGTCACTGAACCAGTTCTAAAGCTGGAACAACCTCAGAGCACCACTGTATAGCAGCCAGGTTGTCTGTCAAAACATGAATCCTCCATAATGGATTTTTTGATAACCAGTAAGAAAAAAACAGCAGAAACAGTTAATTCTTAGTGATCACATACTTCAAGGTTACATGACAAATGAAAGAACATGGAGAAAGCAGCAACAACTTGGTTGTGATTAAGCAGTATTTTCATGCTTTGTAAGATATCACTTTGCCAAATATGTCTGTGATTCATAAAGGAAGAGCCAAGTAACAGGTGGAGGAAAAGAAATATTAACTCCATTACACAGGTATGGCCATGTGGTTCAGCAAGTTGTGCCCTTAAAGAGCATTACTGCTTATAATCCTGTTCAGAAAACTGACTTGTGCAGTTCAAGCACTGCCATCCTTGACCACGAGGGATGTGGAGTCATGATAAAATGACAGTAATTTTTCCAGTAAATCTCTTCTACTTCTCAAACGCACAAACCAGGATGAACCAGAGCTGCAGATACTGCCATTTCACATGAAAACTCTAAGCGACACCACATGAAGAAAGAATTCTTTATTTGTGGACTTCAAAAGAGAAAGATGGAAAAACAATTCTCTCCAACTTAGTGACTAGGAATCTGTAGCTAAAAAGACTGCTTTATGACAGTCACGAACAACAGCCAGTGGCCTGTGTCTCACCCCTCTGCTCCAGCATTTTATTCTCCACATTGTGCTGCCCCCTGAGACTAGGCAACCAAATATTTATAAGGGAATTTATAAGGGAATAGCAGGAGTGTTTAGAAAAGAACATTATGGGGGATGGAAGGAGTGGGAAACAGACAAAAATCTCTTACAAATTAGAAACAAGCTACCACTACTGTTAAATAGTCTGTAACCAAGGGTACTGTGCCACTCTCTTAGGTCTTTTTCACCCAGTCTTTTTCATCCAGAGGGGATTTAGCTTTACAGGTTTAATTCTGTCTGCGAAGGTAACGAAAGATAAGCTGTTCATTGAGACCATTTCACTTTATGGCTCTGCTCATGAGACTTGAGTCAAGCTCTGCCCTGGAGAAGAGGCACTCCAGTCTCTATTGATAGCAAAAATACAGTGAGATATAAGACTCAATTTAATTGTGACTATTTAAATCACTGCAAAATAAACTGTTTTTCCAGGAGTCTCATGAAGTAAAATGGAATTCAAAACCATTTTTTATTCAAGTAAACAAACCTGAAGAGTAGACAATCTTGCTAATGAAAAACACTGAAAATAGCTGAAAGAATAATTCCAAGGGTTGCAAACATGGCACACTGTAGAATACGCAGTGGCAGCTGATTAGCAGTCCCATCCTTATTTTCTAATGGTGTGTAATTAGTAGTTTTTTAAAGAAGATGCACATGGCATTTCTTCAAACTAAGCACAGGCTCTGTTTGCTAAAGACATGGAGCTTCATTCTTATCTCAAGCGTGGTGCAGTGCCAGGAAATGCCCTTTCCTAAGGCTGTGTTCTCAAATAACTACTGTACCACATTTCAACACCATTAGGCTCATTCTCTGAAAAAATCTTTTAAAATGTCACAGAAAGGAGGGTTTTCTTAACATTTCAGTCACTATCTTTCAGTAAAAAGGAATGCATAATACCAAGAGTGTATTTGCCAAGGAAGCTGTCTGATTTATTTGAGTATTTGCACAGCTTTTGCAGCAAATCTCCTTCACTGTTTCTTCTGCATTTTCAGATCAGAGGAAAAAAAACAACTATTTCAGTAGCATACAAATAGAGCAAGCAATACAAGCCCCAAGGAAGCAGGGAGTAAGAAAAAGCCTAAAAATGCATACACACAGGAAGAAAAGAAATCAGCTTCTTTAACTAAGGGAATAAGTTAATGCAATCATGTATTGTATTGCAACACAGAGTGAAACAATATAATAGATGTCATATGGTTAAACATCAGCAAAAACTCAGAACAGGATATAATTCTCTGGTGAAGAGCTTAACAGAGTGTGCTAAAAGTTCACAGAGTTACAACATGAAGTGAAATTGGGTCGATGTCCCCAGAAGACATCTCACTGCTCACATCACCAATTCTGTCAATTAATCAATAAGAAAAAAATGTTTCCATGCCAACGTGAACTTTTGCATCCATTGATGTTGGAAATGTCACTGTGCACCTGAATACCTACAAGAAGTGGGGGGTGCACATACGTATCTGTGGCTGCTATTTTTCTTGCATTCCTGCACAGCCATGTAGATTCAAATCCTAATCCCAAAAGTTTCATGTAGATAAACAAGAAAGTCTAGAGTTCAAATTACTTTCTTAAGTAGACATCAGAACAGAGTGAAAACACCAAATCTAAGGGAGAATAGAGGTGAAAGATGAGGAACTGCAGAACTGAATGGTTTGGAGTTATCTTTCACACATTCCCTTTCCAATCTGTATTACCAACTTTTCTGTTGAGATATACTAGAATTTTGCATACTGTCAGGTATTTCAGGAAGCAAAACATGTCAAAACACAAAACATCATATTCTATATAGCAGAAGACCATATTCTACTGGCAGAAATATGCAATTTTTAACTTCTTAAATTGTATGTGCAGCAGCTGATTAAATATCTAACTAAACTTTCACTTCAGGCAGTTCAAAAATGCTCTAAAAATCATCTAGCAAAGTGATGAAGTGAAGGACAGACATGCAGTAGGGGATGTCCACATGTGCAGCCAGCAGCATCTCACCTGACAGTAAGAGGCATGGCAGGTTTTTCTCTATAAGGCCTCTCAGTGTAATAGTCAGGCATACCACAGACCTGGTCCTGCAGCAGGAAGGGCTGCTGGGCACGACAGAACACATCTAAAGTCCTGCTGGGTCACCATTTTTTCAATCTCCTTCTTAGAAGAGGACCTTCTCACACTGTTCCTGCTTTCTAGTGACATAATCTAGTGAGAAAGAGGCAACGATGCTGGGCACACAGTGCTGATACTGATGATCTTTCAGTTCTACATGGGAATGTAACACAGACCAGGGCCTGTAACTACTGCAAGAATAAAGTCTTCTCTTTTGCCGTATTCCGAAGGAGACTACTACAGATAAGAAACCACTATCCTTTTTACGATGGGGCTTAAAAAAGAAAAAAAAAGTCCATCTTAAAACACTTCACACACACACTCTACTTTTGGGGTTTTAGCAAGACTTCTGGAGCCAGAATTCATGAGAAGCAAAGCACCACAATGTAGAAGTAGAAAACAAATGCATTTACTGTTTAACTCACCTCACTGGTGACCCAGGAAGCTCATTATAATTCTGAAGACTTTCCTTTTAACTCCAGGCAGGTCCCTTAAAAGCACAGCCACAAATGAATTTGTAGCTAAAATCAGGTACTGTAACCTCAAGCCTTGAGGTAGGTCTTGGTGTGGGACTCCAAATCCCACCCTTTTTTCCACATTCCTTGTACAATACCCAGGGAGAAGACCAGGCCAGCATGAATTTTGCAACAGAAAGTTTTCATTCAGTGTGTACAGCCAAAATCAGAACACATATGCCAAAGGTGCATGAGAAGTCACAGATACAAGAACACTTACCTTAGATACTCTGTTCACTTAGAAGTAAGCTGGGATCAACCCACCTCAGCTCTGTGAAGACAGAAACAGTCTGGGCAAAAGCAGAACTCTTCAAGCTGGAAAACAAAATTAAAATAGAGACATGAGTTAACTATAAGCATTACCCATCTTTAGCATTAGGTGACAGCTAAGCAGACTTTCAGGATCATCATTTTGGACAGGGTACCCAAATCCTCACTAAGCACCTATCCTCAGCTTGGACTTCAGGCTCAGTTCTTTTTCTATGAAAGAGGGTGAACAGAATTTGCCTGTTTTGTGAAGGCTGTGGGGCTTGTGCTAAGATATTGAAAAAGCATCAGTCGTAAGTACCCTTGAAATAGTGGAGTCTGACAAACTGAGTATCAGTGTAGAAAAAGGTTGTGTTGGGTTAGATACAGAGTATCATGCTGGTTAAAATTATTTCTGTTTTGCAGTATTAAAAATCTCTCTGTGCAGCAGTATGTACATTTTAAGACTAACTTTTTTAATGGCCGTTTGCTTCAAGATGTAACACAACTACTTTTACTCCAATTACCCATTATTACTGTAACAGTATTCAAAAACTACAGTATTCAAACTACTCAGCAAAAAATAACTCTTGTCTCAATGGACAGTGGCTTTCATTATTTCACCCTTCAAACAATCACTTAATGCTACTGCCTCATTCTTCACAAATATCTTCTGCGGAAGGGCAGGGAAAGGAAGTGGAGGGAAGGGAAGGAACAGTTAATTAATCAGGATTAAAATTCCTTTCTCTGCGCTCCTGCCATAGGGATCACTCTGCTACTACCCAGATCAGCTGGTGCTATCTGGCCTTTGGGCTGTGCTCGTGACATTATCCTGCATGTGCTGTACCTGAGTCAACAGGGGAGAACTTAAAGCAGGCTTCAAGGCACAGATTGAAGAGGCATCTCCTGCCTAGGTAGCAAAAGCTGCTGATAGAAACAATCGCAATGAGCAGCTCAAGCGCCGTTTGCAGCAGAACCACAGGTACTCTCCATCAACAGCAGGCAACAAGACAGCGTGAGGCACTCTGCTAGGATAGGGGGACCTGAATCCTGCTTTTATCATAGGATTAGATACTACAGCTGCTGTGGGCCAGCTGTTTCTTATAAAGAAGAAAGAAGCAGCACAGCACCCCTCTAGGAATACACTTAGCATGACAAGCTCATTTATTCCCAGCAGTTGTTTACCACTCTGTACCTTTCCTGCAGCAAGTGAGACAAAAGGCTTAAACATTACAGTGGAAATGGGGACTGCGGTCTGGATTCCCCCCCGATATCTACTGCAAGGCTTGTGGAGGCCTTTGGCAGCTTGTTTCTCTCCTGCACCTCAGCAGCCAGAAACCAGAGATACTGGTATGCAGTGTGACAGCCTACTAATGACTTACTAATTAAGGTTAAATTAAGGTTAAATCTCAGCTGTGTGAGATGTCAGGATGGGGAGGGCACTGGCCATCATTGTGCAATTGTATTCATTTTCAGCAAGGAAATTTCCTTTCTCCCTTCTCCCTGGCTAGAATCAACCTCCTGGAACCAGTCATCACAGTTAATGTGATAAACCAAAGTCACCAAAGCTGTGACCTTGCATTTAGTGCCAGGGTTATGGCTTGCAATGAGTCAGACTATAAGATCAGTGCTCACAGCAGCCCCATCCCTCACGTCTACTGGCCAGATCCTGTTTCTTAACTCGCACATCCCACCCACCACAAACACCCACCAATCCTGAGGAAAGGAAATCTAACAAAGAGAGGAAAAAAAAATAGAACAACCAACAACTCCTAAACCAAGTAGGTTGGCCAGGTCAGTCTTGGATCCAAGACAGTCACCGCTGGGAGCACAGTTCCAGGGACAGAGCTTCCAGCCTCAGAAATGCCCAATACTACCTCTTTTTATGACTGCAAAGCCCCTTGAACCCATTTTCATCTTCTCTTCTATTCTGGCATGCCTTTTGAACAGTACTTAAAATCTCAGGAAAAGCGTCCCATCTTCCAGAAGTGCAGAAAAGTAACATATTATATTAGTATATATTGTAGATATATATACATATGTGTGCCTATATAGATTTGTCATACATCTTTCTGCTATTGTGAGACTATTCCCCCTGAATAACACTGAGAGGCAGACGGGTTTCACCAGTCACCTTCCCAAAAAACACATGCTTTGGATTTGAGAAGCTGGATTTAAAGAGTTGTTTTATTTTCACTAAGTTTTTCATGTGTTTCATAAAGCAGAACATGGTGTAATTTATTGCTTGTCTAGCATCTTTTGTACCAAAAAGATTACAAAAATGTTTCACTGCCAATTACAGTTAAGCAGCCTCACTGAAATGCAGCAGAGCTAATGCTGGACTTGCACAAGCTCCAAAGTTCATGGCACATGTAAGATCTCAAAGCTCGCTTACTTTTTATGGACAGAATTCCCGTCATCTTCCTCCTAACAATATCCTACCCAGGAAGACGGATCAACAAAGACAGCTTGAAAGGAAAGCTGTGAGCCAAGCTGGCTCAGAAGAAACATGTAATGGAGCATTCCCAGGCAGGGCACAGAGGCAAAAAAGCAGAAAGTTTTCCTCCTCCCTTAGTGTCGTCA
>JANHGB010016421.1:2326-32286 GCA_026283785.1 Coracopsis vasa
ATAATTTTTAAAAAAAAATAAAAAAAAAAAGAAAAAAAAAAAAAAAAGCTTTCCATAAAGGCCAGTATTTATCACTGACCTTTTCAGAACACACTGGTGCTTTCATCAGGGGTATTATTATTGTTGCTACGACTGAATTGCCAAACTCTCGTCTTAGTTTTTGGAGCAAAATTTCATAATCTAACAGTCATAATAGCTACTGAAATCTTCTTTTTCTTTTTTTTTATGTTAGTATGACTGTTAGTTTTTATTATTTGGCTGTTTAAAGCCAAATTCAGCTTATTTAATTATGATTTAATGGGCACTGTTGAAAAATGTACAGTGTATTGTGTGCTTACTTGTCCACTTCTATGGAGCATAGCTTCCATATTTTTTCAAATGCTGTGCTGTAAAATATTGTCATTGCTACTTATGTGGTACAGTGTAGTTTTTTCCTTTCATTTAAATAAAAGCATGGCACCAAAACAACATTTTTTGGTTTCTTGCTTACATCTAAATATAAACTGAAACTATAAAAAGTTCACATTAATATTTAGATCTTTTTTCTTCTCGTATTCCAGTAACATAGAACTTGTAGGAAATTTGTACCATTTTCATTTCTCCTTTTGTTCCCCATTGTGTTTCTTTCACAGACAGTTTAGCTTTCAGATGTTATCAGGGAAGGCCACTGAAGAATTAGGCACTTCATCTCATTCTTGAGGACAGCATATTATTACCCTGTTCTCTTCAGAACCGAGTTTCACAATTGTAAGTCAACTGATAAGCTTCAGTACTCCAATTCGCTTCCATTGTTCCAAAACCACAGAAAACTCACTGGTTGGTAACAGTGATTGCTTCAGATGGGAAGGTTTTCAAGATGAACAACAAGATGAGCCTTAACTTGTACTTGTTAGTGGTACAATCTCTAACAGAAATAGTATCAAACATATGGTCTCTCTTCCAGATTTGTTAAATAACAAATTTTTCCAGTCTAAATCATGCCTTTTTTGGGGTTTTATGTTGTCCTCCTGGGTTGCAGAGCAAGAGCAAAGACTTGCTGAAAGGGAACACGACATCACTGCACTGTCAAGAAGCAGGCTGAATGGTTGGGCTAACTTATGCAGATAATCTCTAAATTTCAGAGCTATTCAAAGGGCAGCTTCAAGAATGCAGGAGATGTGATAGAAGGGCTTTTAGTGCTGAACTGAATGTGGATGAACATGAATAGCCTTCCCTCTTCCCCCTAAAACTGGGTATTTTTCAGCCAGCTCAATCAGTTCCCTGTACAGCATCACAAACAGGCTGACACAAGCAAGGAATTATGTTGGAACACAAACACCCAGTTGCACCCAGTAAAGCTGTTTTTTCATTGGTGAGCCCAGCTCAAAATTTTCATCTAAACCCAGCCTTTGTACTGACAGGCTTTAGAACCAACTTCATTTTCTCTATCCTTCTGCCAGTAACACCACACTTGAGAAACTTCAGAGCACACCCTGGTTAATTTGACAGACTGTGACTACCATGTGTCTGAATTTGTACAGAATTTGTGGATCAACATCTGTACTGCTGTGGGATCCAGAGAGGATAGCAGATATCTTCTATCACCAACTGCACGATAATCATCTCGGTTACACTCGGAACCTAAGCTTTTAGATCAAGCACACTAAGAGGTGACGTAGAAAATGGCTTTAATTCTCAAATCAAGTTGTACTCATCAGGTGTGGATGTTTCTTCTTTCATAAATTAATAAAAACAGGGCTTTATAAGAGCAAAACCTTTAACTACTTCTGTTTTTTCAAACAGCAAATTAGCATTTCTTTGCTGCCTTGTTAGTAATTTAATGAACTGAATACGTACTTTGAAGAATTCAGGCTATAAGGATCTATCTTGACAGCCACAGCCCCTTACATCTGCTTTTACATTTCCTAATTAATTAAAAACCATTGAAAAAACCCCATAAATTATCTTATTTCAGTTCTAGATGTCAGAAAAAAAAGTACTTTTAACATGCACAGCATCTTTGTGCATTTATAAGTACTTTGGTTTTAAAAGCAAACTATTCCATTTAGGAAAAAATGTGTTTGTGTATGCATACATATAAATGCACATCCACTTGCAGACTTACTTGCTTCCACACATGTGAAAAGAAATACCCTTTATTTAAACAACCACAGCAAAGAGGTAGATACAATAGGGAAGTTACACTAGCTTATTTCCTTCTAGCAAGAAAGAATATCAGCTACCTTGTCCACTTCACACTTGGAACTACTGTCTTCATAAGAGGCAGGGAAGTGATACACAACACAGACGTTTAAGAGCTCAGTACAAACTCTTTGGGAAATGGAATGCTTAATGCCAGCCTTTTTATCAAATTTCTGAATTCAAGGGTAACACTACTGGATGCCAGACAGAACTACCTCTGAGCTGAAAAGTTAATAACTAGGATTTCAAAAAAGGACAAAAACCTTAAGAGACTTAAGCATTCCACTGGAAAATGTTATTTAAAACTTTCTTCAGACTCTAACTCAACATTACAAACAGCTGGAAGTCTAAAATACTTAGGAGTAAGTCATTATCCAGTCACACATTTGTTAAGCAAGGCACTGAAAGAATTTCTTTTCACATAAAATGTGTTTAAATTTTCAGGTAATGGTATGGAACTTTATGGAGACATACATAGTGTCTATGGGCATTTTTATGTCAGTGTTAATCTCTTTAATGGAACGTTGCAGAAGGACTCAAAGCTAATATGAAGCTTTCCATCAAGGCAGCTCCATCTTACTCTTTCTGCATCATCACTGATCTAAATGTCTGCATTACAAGACCTGGCAAGGCCCCACAAGCCTGCAATTATTTAAATAACCCGAAGCCAGATTACACTTTGGCTCGGTGTTTTTCTTGTCTGAGCTACCTGAAACTGGAGCTGTGATGCTGACGTAAACAATTCTGCTATAGTTTATGCAAGAATTTTGCTGAATTGTCACCCCAAACTTCTGGAAATCCTTTCTTGAAATGAGTGAAAACTGTTTCCAGAAGTAAAGTTTTAAACAGATCTCATTTTTTTCATCTTTTCACAAGGCCATTTGAACATAATATAAAATGTAAAGAGTTGAATGGCTCTGTTACAATGGCTACAGATCAGGGGATTGGCCTACTTTTATGATGACAATACAAAGATGCTTTGCTGGGCTCCACTGGCAGATCTTAGGCCAAGTTAGCACTGGGGAGCAGTTCCAAGAATATATCCATCCCTGCTGACATTGTCTGCAGCCACCTGCAACAGCTGTAAAAAAGTCACACAATGACTATTTTCTTTTCTGAAGCATGCCAAGGGCAGCCTGCAGACTGCAGTGCTCTGTCTTGTCACTAGGCAATGCAGAATTCCTCTCCTAATCCTGATTTTCAAGCTCTCTAAAACCCACACCCATCAGCTTTGCTATTCATGGGAGTTACCTGCTTTGCAACAATGACTAGGGATTTCAAAACAAGCCGAGACCATCCCAAGGACATATTTCCATGCCTGACTAAAGTTAGGAATGAGCAAAGAACAGGGTCTTTCATCTGCCCTTTTCTAACAGAATGCCACAATGTACTCTCACTAAATATTTAAGAGTAGTATCGTGCACCAAGTAATGCTACTTATACTTCCATTCCTCTTCTTGATGCTGGATACTATGTTCCCTCTCCCACTTCCAGCCTATAGGAATTTGCTACTTGTGAAAGGCCTGAGATTCTGAACAGGAAACAGATTTCATATCAGGACCTTCACTGAAAAGAAAGCTGTTGTACAAAAGATAGGTAAACCACCGTAACACCACTGTGAAATCGAGATTAGATTTAAAAGCATGTGTGTTCACCTAGTGTTTTGTAGATTAAACCTAATTTACAATTGACTTGTCTTGCCCAAGTGTACATTCAGCAAAGTTACACATACTGCTCTGTTTAGACAATTAAACTCACCTTGATTTTCTGCACTCTATCAGCTCTGTTATATCCTAATATATTGGGAAACAGAATCATTTTTATAACTACGTATTCTATTAATTAGTGCCTCCAAAGGCAACCGAGCAACAAGTGCTAGCTTTATAAGTAAACATCAGGATTTGGTGCTTTACTGGTGAGTCTTGCTTCCTGGGATGTGATGCTGCGACTTGAGTGTTGCAGAAGGAACCATCAAGTTCCGCATTCCTTGCTCGTCCCTGGCAGAGTCACTGCTGTGCAGCCAGGCAGCACTCCCCACTGGACCACCTTCAGCCAGGACGTATCTCTGCATCATAATAAAAAAATTAATAAAATATAAAATTTGGTCTTTGCTACGTCCTTTGTCAGAGATTTGTCACATCTTCATGTTGCCAGGGCCTGCCAGTGTGCTGCAGCATACACACAGGGGGTTTGCCTGAGTATTGTACTAGAGTTCCAATGCGATTTTCAGTATCTCAGCTCATAGCTATATTTAAACACTGCGAAAGTGTATTAGCTGTTCACCATGATAATTCTTAGATGCCATAATTTTGAGTTACAAAAATGCATAAAATCCAACCAAAAGACAACTTACACATATAAAGACATCTTCATAATATATATACCATATGCATACATATGATTTATGTAAAGAATGCATTATTTTTCAAGAAGAAGACAGCAAAACCACCACAAACCCCCTCGGCTGGCCCAAAACGTGGCCGCGCCTCACGCACTAATTAAAGCTGTTACCAACGAGCCATAAGCCTCCGCCACATGAGCGAAGGAAACGCGGTCTTGGCAGAACTTGACAGCAATCCTCATGCAACGCGGGAATGGTGCACCTGCTCTGTGTTATGTGGCTTTGGATACCCGGGAGGCGCTCGGGCGGTAACAGCGGGCTGTACCTGGCGGCTCGGCAGGCCGAGCGGAGAGCTGAGCGGCTGAAGGGACATTTTGAAGGGGAACCAAAGAATGATATTACTTCACCCTGTGCTTTAAAGACTCATTATCTTTAGGATGTCACAACTACAGCTTCTGCTTCTTGCTGCTCTGCTTATTGCTATGATATGTTTTACATTTGAAATAGTCCTAACATGACCTGTTTATGATCTAGACTCAACTTTGGGAAACTACATAGGATTCAAATGATGCGTATATGTTGTGTGTTGTGCTAATTCTTTATATCAGGCAAATTTAATCAGATATTAACCACATTTGTTTGAAAGCCCCAAGACTCTAAAAACAGCCACAGAGGGGCAGCAGACATTTACTCTCAAATGACACAATGCTTGTGTGCTTTCCTCACCAGTTCTGTTTTCTGTTTAACAAAAAGACCCCAACTGCCCTCGAAAATTGTTAAGCGAGGCTTTTCCTTTGGGAAGCACACTCTCTTGCTTCCTTCCTGAAAATGCCATTTAAAATGTAGGGAAAAAATGCATTCTTACTGGCAAAACCCAAAAGCCCTTTACCTTCTTTCTTTTAACATGTACCTTTTTCAGCCATCTTTTTCAAGGAGATCTGGTGCCTAACGCTGAAGTCTAGGCCTGTTATTACCCATATAGCTTTTGATTTTTAGGAGACAATGTTAAAAGAACACACAAAAAATTTCCCATCTTCTCTGGCAGAGAAACTGCTGGCTTTTGTTGTTTCTGCACTGAAAGCATCAAACAAAAGCTCTGACAACTCTTTAAACAAGTGATTTCCTGTATAGCAGATAGTTTTTACTATTCAAGCAGTAACGATTGAATGTTACTTCCAGTATAAGCCTTCTGCAGTGTAAGACAAAAAAACAAAATCACATTTGTGAACATCTTTGCCTATTTGTTGGTTTTCACGACAGAAACTTGAAGATATTTTGGTAAACATCTTGCATATGGATGTGCTTAAAATTTATTTTTATTGTGCTTTTTGTCATTTATATTTAAAATTACATTGGTGATTTCTATGTTCTACTGTAGAAATCACTGTTTGCAATAGTGGACATGCAACTAAAAGGTGATCATTTGAATAAAATTCCAGATAATTGTGACTCCTTGTAAAAACAGTAGCTTACGTACACTTGCATATGTAAGTATCAGTAGCTTCTTATCATATGCTTCAAATAATGCACAAGCTTATGTATCTTTTCCTGAAAAAGGACTACTCACAATAGCTGATATGCAGCATTTCACTTCCTGCATGTGATTTATTGCAATGTTTGTGTTGCACTTACAGACCTCTAAAAAAAGGCATCCTGGATTTTACTCTTTCATTTTCAGTGATTTAATTTTTCCAGAACGTGACTATATAAGCTGAAAAATTTTTTTTGCTCACTCAGATGTGAACATTTCTCCAAAGTTAAAAGGAAATCCACTCAGTTAATTTTTAATTATCTGGATCCTGTGTGAACCCTGTGGGTTTTATACTTTCGGAAAATTGCTCACTTGTTATTTCTTCTTGGGTAACTCAGAAATCTGTTGAACATGATCCTTCAAACTTGGTAAGAACAAAATTACTAAGTTGAAATATGGGGTTTACTAAAATTAAATTGAAATGGCAAAAAAACTCAAGCTCTGCATATACAAGCTCTGCGTGTGACACACTCCACATACTCAGTATGTGGTCTCCTAGTAATATCTTCAAATCTCGATTCTGCAGACGCTGATGCCCACATATCGATGCAAGACAGAGTCATAACTGTGCACAGAGAGGCCAATAGTAATACTGAGCAGCTAAGCTAACATAGCTCATGCAGGAGGTATCTTAGCTATGTTACAACAATAAAATTACACCACAGGTGTTTCCCAGTCCAATGGCTTGAACTGTCCCTAAGTGCTACCCATGTGGACTCTGTTCAAGCCAGAAGGAAAATGAAGTGTTATTTCTTTTTAAGGACTTTCTCCTTATTTAAACCCTGAGGATGATGATGAAGATGATGATAAACATTATGATGATGATGATGATGATGGGGAAGATGCTGCTGAGGAAGCAAAGATTCCTTTTCCAATATAAAAAAGTTGTTGGCTGCACTGAAGGTACAACCTGCCTCTGTCTCTTTCCCCTGTATTTTTTATGATTTGCAAAAAAATTGTGTTATTTTCTAAATGTGATATTGTGTCACAAATGAAAAAAGAGGTGAAAAATCAAGTCCTGCACTTCCTGTGACCTGCTTCAGAAGCTTTGTTTTAACGTTTACCTTTTCTTAAAGAGCCAGTTCAGATAAATTTGAGCTAACTTTCTTCCAGGCAGCTTACCTACTCTGCCTAGAGATTAGTGACCTACACCAGCCTTGCTAAAGTAAGAGTGACCACACTTTGTGATGATACAGTTCCAAGTGGTGGTTAGGTTAGCAGCCCAAACTCTTAGTGGTTGGATTAAACTAGTCGCTGCTGGTACCACCTCAGTATGTGTATCTGCATGGACTTACTAGGGCACCTAATCCTTTACAGTGTATCCATGTAATGATTTCACATACTCTGTTGGTTCTTCACTCATGCTCTGATCTTTATTTTGTTGCATTCTTGTGGTAAACCAGACCAGTTCTTCTTGCCAAATTGTATTTCATTTCTGCCAGTGAGCTGGTCCAGTTTTCCAAGCAGTCTTACAAACCACTGGGTCAGCACAACTAAGACTGCAGTAAATAAATGTGTAATGCTGGTGAAGGCCTCATTGCTGCCAAGAAAAAGTTGCATGGAGGTCACACCCTAAATAACCATTAGGATCATCCAAAAGCTTCAGCCAAATCCCATCAAGGTTATGGCACTAATGGACACATGAACAATGGCTTGATGTATAAACTGGAGCAAATCACACTTGTGACAGCTGCTTACCATAAAGTAAACTGCATCTGAAAGCATGAGAAATAAACAGGCTGTGTATTGAAAGGCATGCAATTAAGATGTGACAAAATTGCCTCTGATTCATCCAAGGGTAAATTTGTCACTGCTAGAGCATGGCCATATTGTTTCTAGAGGCTGAATTGTGTTTGTGGCTTTTAAACACTAGGACAGCTTAAAATACTAGTTAACCCATTCATGTATCCATGGCTTCTGCTGGATCTATGGATGCTGCTACTGTTGAGGTATCTGGACCAGGTACTTCCAGTTACCTGGGCAATCAGCCACTAATTCTCTGCAAGCTATCCACTTCAATGCTTATCCTGAAGTTTCAACTACTGTTAATATTTGCAGCAGCATAAAAGGGAAAAAATGATTACAGCTAAAAGTAAACAGGTGACAAGAGGCCCCCAGAAATGGAGGTATGGGAGGAAATGTTGTAGAACATTATGCAAAAGTACATGTGGCTCTACGCAATATGACTTGTTAAAGGGCATTAATACTCATTTGAAGGATATCCACCAAAGAAATTCAGTCCTAAGTACTCTGGATGTCTTTTATGAACCAATAGTCAGAATGACTAGAACCAGAAGTGAGGTTTGCAGGGGCAGAAAAAGAAGTTGTAACACAGAGTCTCATGGGCCTGTGAAGGTTTTTGTTGAGAACAGGAGCACCTTTTCCACACATGCATGTTGGTCATGAACAGGGCACGCAAGTGGGTTCACTGGTTTGAGGATCTCTGCAGGTGGTAAAACCTGTGCTACTGTAGATGATGTACATTTGTTCCCAAATTACTTGCAATATCCTTTCAATTAATACATAGTTGTTGTTTACCAAATGGCTCGGATGAGCAGGTTTTATTCTAGCTTGTTAATAACCTCCTCAAACATTTGCTGTTAATTGCTCCATGATTGTGAAATACAAGTTTCTTCATTACTGTGTCTGTACCACAAGATAATTGTAACTGTCTACTTTTACGCTAGTGTCAACTGCTGAGCAAATAATATCTCATGAAGAACAGCAACTTTTCAAACATGGCAATGAACAAAACTCCCTTTCCACAAGTGCCAAGAAACAGTTAATAACAAGGGGCACTAAAAGCATCACAAAATCCAAATGTTTGGAATTCAGATGGAGGCTCATGAATACTGCCTTACTAAATGCCATGCCACATTTATGACTTCAGGGCAAAATATATGAACACCAGACAATGTGAACATATTAATTAATGCTAATTACATCTCTGCAGTGCAGATGGGCTCTATTCTCTTGACATGAGTATGTAATATATTTGGCATAAATGTCAGTTAATGTATTTATGCATAAAAAATCTGTAGTTTGCAAATACACAATCAGCTGTCTTTTATCTGTGAAGACATTATGTGCTACAGCACACACACATTGACCTGCAGTGTGAATGGTGCAGATCTTCACCACCATATTTACCCTGTTACAATGACTCCCAGGGATCCTTAAGGTTTTTGCTGTTCCTCTTATGTGACTATTAGCACAGCACAGAGGAAGATGCAGTACAGGCAGGGGCTGCATAACCTCTTCTGTGCCACATCACTGAGGGTGGAGGTAATGAAAGATTTTCCCCTTCAAAAACCACCTTCTGAAATCCACCCCTGGTACAGGGGCTAAGCCTAACTCAAATACTCAAATGTTCGCTATACTACTTCTACCATTTCCAGTGTATATTCCTATACTATACTTTATGCCAGCTGGTTATACGCAGTGGTGTGGATAGGAGGTAGGATTTCTGTCTTCCTACTTCTCAATCCTTTTGGAGTTCTGAGCATCACTGCTTCTGACCTCCAACAAGTAGTCTGTTCACAGAATCATGGAGTCATAGAATCATAGACTGGTTTGGGTTGGAAAGTACCTTTAAAGGTCATCTGGTCTAACCCCCTGGAATGAGCAGGGACAAATTCGACCAGATTAGGTTGCTCAAAGCCTCATCCAACCTGACCTTGAATGTTTCCAGGAATGGGGCCTCTCTGGGCAACCTGTTCCAGTGTTTCACCACACTCACTGTAAGAAATGTCTTCCTTATATTTAGCACATGTCTGGATTTATCCTTTTTTTAGTTTAAAAACATTACCCCTTGTCCTATCACTACAGGCCCTGCTAAAAAAATTGCCCCGATCTTTCTTGTAGGCCCCCTTTATATATTAAAAGGATGCAAAAAGGTCTCCCCAGAGCCTTCTCTTCTCCAGGCTGAACAAGCCCAACTCTCTCAGCCTGTCTTCACAGGAGAGGTGCTCCAGCTCTCTGATCATCCTCCTCTGGACTCACTCCAACAGGTCCATGTCTTTCCTGCACTTAGGACTCCATTACTGAATGCAGTACTACAGGTGAGGTCTCATGAGAGCAGAGTAGAGGGGCAGGATCACCTCCCTCAACCTGCTGGTCACGCTCCTTTTGATGCAGCTCAGCACATGGTTGGTTTTCTGGGTTGCAAGTGCACACTGCTGGGTCATGTTGAGCTTCTCTTTGACCAGCATCCCCAAGTCCTCCACAGGGCTGCTCTCAATCCCTTCATCTCCTGGTCTGTATTGATACCGAGAGCTGCCCCAACCCAGGTGCAGGACCTTGCACCTGGTGTTGTTGAACCTCATGAGGTTCGCATGGGCCCACCTCTTCAGTCTTGTCCAAGTTCCTCTGAATGGCATCCTGTTCCTCAGGTGTGTCAACCACTCCACTCAGCTTGGTATTGTATGTTCAGTGGATCAGGGAAGCATAACGCCTGCAGTTGTGTCCAGTCTCTGCATGCAGACACAGAGTAGTAAAAAGCTATCTGACAGTGAACTTAAATAAAAGCCAGACAAAATAGATAGGCCATTTTACTGTCTACTGTTATATTTAACACTGTTTGGAATTGGTGGCTATTTGTCCTTGCTCTGTAACGTTCATGTAGAATCTCTTCAGAGTGTTTCAGCAATGCCATGAATGAGAAAAACAGGGGCCTCTTGGATGATTTTTTTTTTATTTTTTCCAGAGATACTATGTTTGTTTAGGCCTGGAAGCAACAAACTTCTGGTGTGCTTCTGTTTGCCTCAGTAGCTGGTAAACTACAATATCCCAGTACACAGTGATGTACAAGAAAACACAGTTACTTGTAGCCTCGCTTCTCTTTCCTTCCTGTGTATGTTTTTCCCTTTTTTGTCTACTTTTTTCTTTTGTCAACATAAATTACCTTTCCCTTTGGAGCAGACATAAGTGACAAACATTAGATTTCAGATGTTCTAAAAATACAATCCATTAATTGTGAACCTGACATTCACTAATTATCTGGCAAGCTGTTACTGTCTAATTCTAAAACCATTTCCAACTATCAGGAGTTACTAAAGCATTCCTATGAGCAGTAATGGACTCTACTGTGGATGGTTAAAATCACAAAGCAGCGTATTCAGGAGGTGGTGTTATTCAATCTTCAGCAAAGGTGGCCTCTAAGATGTGATAGTTGTAAGTAAGTCTTGACTCTGCAGATAGTTTACTAGTGCATACTCCCAGGCCTATGCAGGACATATTCTGCAATGGGCTCATTCCAAGTAATTCTTTCATGTTATATTCTGGAACTGGTCTGAATTACAGCTCTGATACCAAACATGTACTCAGAACTCCTCTTCCAGCACAACCTTAACTAAAAGATGCTGGTTAATTCAGATTCATATAACATTATGTATCACATTTATTTCAAGTAAAACATCTTATTAAAAGATTATTAAAACAGGCGATTAAAAATACACATTTTGGCTCTTTATAACAAGAGTTATTATATTAAAATGTTACTGGGCACTTTTCCACTGACTTAATCTTCCTGATGCCTGGGAGCTTGGCTTGAAACAGGCATGCAAAATTAGGCCTTCAGCATTTGTTTCATGACTAGCAATTATTTTTAATACTTAGAGGAGATATTCCAGAGCTCTTAGAAGATGACAGTTTGACAGTAATAGTTCTCCTTAATATCTTAGGTGTTTTGGTAATGCCTCTCTTTAACTGGATTTAAATAATTATTTTCAGCACAGGAAGCTTCAATATGGAGTTCATTCATCATTATCTCAATGTTCTACAGTTTAAGGCACAGCAGATATGTCTCCAGTATTTACTGGACTGATAGCTCAAGCTGAACAAGATTCTTAGTCTTTCCCCGAAACTCCTTCTCTTCTACAGTTTGTATTCCTGTAATTAACATCACCTTCTTATCTCACAGCATACAACCGCGTTTTTTGACTCCATATGCAAGTGTCATATATAAGCGTTGCAATATTATTTCTTTAAACCTCTATCTGCTGTGTATCCTCTTCCAGTGAGCATCACAGCTAAGCCTGTACTGTAAGATAACATCATACATTTTTCTCTGATACTGAGTTTTATTTTCCTAATCTTGATCCTGACTTTTCTTGATCGCATTCTTCCACAAGAACATTTTTTGTGACATTGACTATGTGATTATTCTCCACATTTTTCCTACTTCAGAAGCTACTTATTGCTGCTAACACTATTCTCCAGCCAGCTTTCTCATATTCCTTATCAAAATGCAGATATTTACATCTGCAGCCTACAGTACTCGTTTATTGAGGTTTCAAAGAAGAACCTTACTTATGCTCCAGCTGCCCTGCTTGCTGGTGGGGAAATCTTTGTGCATATCTGGAACCACTCCGACAGCTACAAGTCCCTTCTCAAAGTTCTTATTTTGAATAATCATAGAATCACAGGATTATAGAATCATAGACTGGTTAGGGTTGGACGAGACCTTAAGATCATCTATTTCCAATGGCAGGGACACCCCACACTAGACCAAGTTGCTCAAAGTCCCATCCAGCCTGGCCTTGAATAGTTGCAGGGATGGAGCACTCACAACTTCCTCAGCAGGACAGTCAGGTTAGTGTGCTGGGACCACTGCTCATTCTTTCCTGGTCCTGCCTCTGTCAGCAACCCCTCTTTTGTGGTTCTATTGTCTTTCACCTCTTTTGGGAAGGGACTGATTTTTGTTAGGTTGATACAAGACAAAGTCTCCTGTTACCAAAATCTGAATGAATAAATAATAGTAGTGCCTAATTATATCAAACATTTGAACAGTTCTACTTCTCTTTGAATCATGCAACTAAAACTTCTGCTGCCATTTTTCTGCTCACATAGTAGTTGTTCTGGTTCTACAATGAAGATCAAAGAGCTAGACTGTGAAGAGTGCAACAAAGAACTGAAAAACATTCACCATCTGTCATTTGAAACACTTCCAAGAAATTTAACAGTGGCATTAAAAAAAATAAATCAAACAGTAAACCCAGTAAGTAGTGATTGCTTATCGATTCAGTTGAAAATGTAATGCAAAAAAATTCCTTTAAATGGAAAATTGTGACTTATGAGTACACTGTTAAAATGAAGTACTATAGTGCCTACAAACTTTACCTCCTGATATGACAACTGTGACATGACAACGGAGATACCAGCTCCTGCTTCTACTATGTCTTCTGTTGCAGTAGAACCCTCCTATTCATATCCATTCATTATTTACTGTTATCTAGTGGATATTGACAAGGACAACTTGTGTGTCAGGATTTTGAAGCATTTTACAAGAAGTGGCAAATCTAACATATGCAAGTGTTTTATTGTCTCCGATCAATGTAATCCAACAGCCTGCCCACAAACTGAATCTACCACGCAGTACATTTCCATATGTCTGCTCTTCTTTCCCAGAGGGGATGGGAAAGGCTCTCTGAATAGCTAACACTTTCCAAACATTTGAATATACTTTCCTGCCTTTGTAGTCCAAAGCAGACCCATCATCTGCTGCTGTGCCGCTTTTCCCCTTACCTTGGGGAACAGCACCAACATTTCTGGTGTCCTTCTCCCCGCCCCACAGTAGCATTCAGTCTGTGAAAGCAATGGAGGTTGCATTCAGTCACCTTCTACTGCTGGAAAGAAAAAGCCCATTTTTTTTTTGTACGGGATGGAGAGAGAGAAGGTCCTTGTGTGTATGCTATAGTCTACAGCTTCCTGAAGAATGAAGGCTGAGTGTGCCGATTTGCTGCAGGATAGCAGAGGAGGCTTAATCAGAGCTGAAACTAGAACTCAGGTCCAGAAGACGAAGTGTTCTTGAGGAAGAAAATTTATTTCTAAAGAAATTAACCCCCGCCCCCCAAAACAAACTAGCAAAAGCAGAGAAAGAAAAGAAAGAACACCCTGTTTCTGATGGAATGTGTGTGCAAGGGTTTTTTAAAAAAAGGAAGTTCTTGAACTCAGTTGATTAGGTATTCAAATTAAGGTATTAAGTCCCATAAATTTCTATGAATTTACAGAAATCATAATGGCAATCGGAATAAGGCCTTAAGAAATACTATAACCTTAACTTATGGTACACAACATCTTAATTTTCAAGTGTTGCAACAAAACTACATCTATTACATTGACTGGGACTTAGGCAATTTTGAAAAGAGTATATATATGGCAGACACATTTAGATTAAATTGAGAGCAATTTGTGCTCCTGTGTAGTTTTGTGACTCTTGTTTACAGCCAGTTATGGCTAACTTTTACATGCCTTCCTTTCCTCCAAAATTTATACCCTTTGTGCTTAACAGTGCAAAGAAGCCTGAGCACCACAAACTGGACTGCACAGCAGTTACCACACTGCACTGGATTGCTAAATGAAAGAGCTAAACTGAAGGTTCCTGAGATCCTTGCTTTGCCAGGAAGTGTGCATCTAAGTCAGGGGTACAGGAAAGCAGTGCCTGGCCTTTTCTGGAGTGTGGTACCTAAGACAGCCATTAAAGAAAAAAAAGAAGTCAGGAGTCTTGGGATTTTTATATTTTTAAGGAAAGGTAAAAGATATTATACTTGTGTTCTTTTTACAGCATTTATTACCATAATGTTTAGCATTTCTGCCAAGAATATGGGGACCTAAAGTCAGCTCTGTCTCTTTCCTTCAGGAGTTTGTTAACACAGAATAAAAAGTGATGACAGGTCCTTGGCATTGTGAGTGAGCACAGACAAATGCAAAGAAAGATGAGAGAATAAGTAACATGATTTTATGACTCTTAAGCAGTTAAAGAAATCTGGGGGTTTGTATTACAATTTTGGATCTTTTATGCTGACTCTGAGTTCAGGTGAATAGCCTTTGCTTATCTAAGACAGATGAAGTCCTGTGGAATCACCATGGGCAGGAGTTGAACTGTGTACAATAAACAGGGCATAGGATACACTGTACAATGAGGAGAAAACAGTTTATTGAAGAATTGGTCATTAACGGAGCTCAGTGCATTATGGGCACTGGGTGAATATAAGCCTTGTAATGCAAGTCTTCTTTTAATGTGGTTTTTATGTTTAATATCTTCAGCAGTTGTCTGTAGTACTTCTAGCACAATTAAGCTAAGGCTTTAGGAGATGATATTTAGAACCTAATTTTTAAACTGTAGACTAATTTTAGGTTATAGAAGTTATGGGAAATAACTTCATAACATGTTTTACTATGTAGACAATGCTGGTTTATACTGTAAAATCAGTTTCTGAAATTTGCCTTATCTCTATACATACTTTATAGCTTACCTTATAAACCCAAAGGTACTTCTTTCTCTTAAAAAAAAATTTCTGACAATTTTCTTAGTTTTAACTACACAGAGCAGCGAGTACATGGAATTATGATAAGTGAGAAAAAGTTAAGCAAACACAGAGCAAAGCAGCATTTTTATTTCCCTTTGTTTCTCATTCTCTTTCAGTTTTGTTATTTACTAATGCCTATTTGCATAGCTCCAAGAATGAACAGACACTTCAGAGAAAGATTTGGTACCTTTTTACATCCTTTGTAAGTATTAGTCTGCAGAATCAGGCAACACCAGGACTGATATATTATTAGTCTGTTAAAATCATGTAAAATTAAACAACAGCAAATGAAGTTAGAAACCTGTCAGGACTAACAGGAAAAAAAAAAACCACAACTGAAATATTTATCACCTGTCAGAGTTAACATGAACACTGGTTTGGGGTAGATGTATACACTTATGGTTTTCCTGGGCACATATAAAAGGAATCAGACAGTTGTTTGGGGCAGCTCTTTAAGAATACTGTATTTCACTGATCACAGGGTTGGCTAGTGCAGTCGGACAGGAAGGGGTGCCGCAAACCCGTGAGACATCTACAGGAAATCTAACTGAAAACCATTTTTTTTAAAAAGGGTTTAAACAATGGGGTTAAATAGACCCAACTTCCGAGAATCAAAGAGAAGACAGTCAAAGACCTTGGTCTTAGCTGGCTGCAACAAGGGAGTGAATTACGAAAACTCTAAACCTCTTCTGGCACAACAATATCACTGCCAATCAACAAAAGGGAGAAACAGCACATGTAATCAAGGAACATTAAGCATGTCAAAGGATTATGTTCATTGAGAGGGATAACTATAAAAGAAGTCCTTCTGATTGTCTAGTAGATTTCTAGGTGGAATGATAAAAAGTTTCAAACTTTGATGGCTCATTTATGATACTGACGCAGTTAGCTCGGATTTCTCCTGATCTGCTCTATCAGGCATGAGTAAACTCCTTCACAGTTATTCTGCCATTATTTGCTACATCTCGGCTTACTCTAATGGGAAGGAAGAAGTGGCACATTTCTCTGCCCAATCCTATTTTAATTTAAAGTGCTTGAAGATTATGTGACTCCCTGTCTCTGCTTCTAGAAAATGAGTTTATCCCAAGCCATTTGACGGGTTTTGTCTAGTTAAGAAAGAAAAATATTTTTGGTTTTAGAAATAATCACTTTGGAATTTAACAGGTACAGAATTGCTACCCACCAAGTAGCTCTGCACAAAACCACAGCCTTGCTGGTTTAAATGATGGTTTGTAAAAATGACATTGCTCACTCAGATCTTAATTCTGCAGACAGCTCCGAGTGAATGAATACTTATTCCTTTGAATAATCAAGATTGTCATAGATATGGATTTTGGATGCCTCCTCCTTTGTTTTTTCGGTCTCTTAGGGCTAGATTTTCAGAAAGCAGGGATAAATATCTTTGAAAAACCAAACACCTTTAAGGGCCTTGCACATAACAGTTAGTACCTGATGGTGAAGATTCTGAAAAAGTTATCTCAGGTTTTCTGCTGTGAGGGACAGCAGGAGACCCATTTCCTCCTCTGATGCATTATGTGTCTTGCTTCTACTAATACTTCTGCAAATATGAGTAATAGGAAGTACACTTGCCTGGAGCATACTGATGTGTGCGCTCTGCTCTAGTGACCCAGAATCTACAAAAAGTCCTACCTGTTCAACGGATGTGGGCACACAGAACATCACAAACACTGCCCTGCAGTGATCTATCAATACTCATTTGGTATTTTGTTTGTAAGTAAGCATTTAGTAAAGTGTGGACACAGCCCAAGTGTCAGAGATTTTTTGCTCATCCTGCAAGCCTAACCTTAGTGTCTAAATGCTGCCAACAGCTTGCATTAGATTTAAAGCAAGAAGTACTTTTCCACAAAGCATGATTAAGCAAAATATTTGGGTGACTTGACTTGAGTGTTTTATCAAGGGAATAAGTATTTCCTGAGAGAATATACTGAATAAGGGGATGGTATTGATCTTAGTATAACATGCTCAATTGTCATATATTGTGCTTTTAAAAATAAGTAAGTAAAAAGAAATTTAAAATTGTCCTTATACAAATAAGAACAAATCACTACTGGCTGTTTGAAAAATGAGCTAGGGCAATGTGACAAATACAGGAAATAACAGTAAGCAGTGAGTGGCAAGTTAATGGAGAGGAATTTGACTGGGAGGAAGAGTTGCTGAGCATGTAAATAAAATTAAAGATGATTAGAGATGGAGTGAGAAAGAAAATAAATAAACACAAAGACAGCATGAATAGCTGCATGCCAGCATGTAGTCAAAATAGTGTGAATTTATCACACATATTTCAGATAACACATTCCTCAAATGTCAGAAAAAAGCAGGGCTCTAATGGATGTTGAACATATATGTAGCCCACTAACCCCTATAAGTCTGAATGATCTGACTTAAACTGTATAGGTCTAGCAGATGTCTTTCTTACAGCCCTAGGATGATGAAGATTCTATGCTTCCCTAGGCAATCTACACCAACGCTTGGGATCTTGCTGTTTAAAAATCCTCCCTGAGTACTATCCTAAATCTTTGCAACAGTTTGAGCTTTCTACATTTTATTATTTATTCTTATGACCTAGTGAACAATTTTTGTTCCTTCTTTGATGCTACCTTTTACGTATTGGAAGTTTTCAGTCTAAAAGATCTGTAATGCTTTTAAGTTTCTTACAGGTCTTTGGGCACTTTTCACACTCACAGGTTTCTTCTGGACCATATCTCTTGAAATGAAATGTCAAAAATATTCCTTCACATAGAGTTATACTTCACCACTTGATGCCTTTAATTTTCTGTAAAAGTATGACATTTCTGACTCCTGATCTGCCTGTCATACACTACACCCCCAAGAATTTTTTCTGTGGAACTTCTGTCCATAAAATCATAAGCACTTCATAAGAACCTGTGGCCTTTCATGCTTGACTGTAAGGCAGCGCAACCCAGAACCATGTTCAGAACAGAAGCCAGTATGCAAAAATTCCCAGAAAAGCATAACAGTGATCCTACTTCTGCTTTATCATTTCAGCCTAAGAGCTGCCTGGACTGAAGGCCATCATGTTTTACAGCTACAAATGGACTTTTTCTGCATCAATTTATTCATCACTTTGGGAACTTGCTTGTACCTTCAGGTTCCAAACTATCCTGTGGCAATGAAGCCAACAATTTAGTTATGTCTTATATTCAGATTTATCAATTTTTAACATGTTGCCTAATAATTTCATTGACGTTCTGATAGTTTTTGTGAGGTTAGAAATAATTAATAAGCACTCCCTATTCACCTTATTCAAAACATTTACAGTTTTATAGACCTGTATCACATCCCTCTCTATTGTCTCTTCTCCAAGCATGGAAAGTCTCAGTGTTTTTCCTCCTCCTGTTGTTCATCTCAATGACTTACTCTCCTTTGCAGTATTTTTAAAATTCTATAACACCTTTTTTGAAAACGTGATCAGAATGTATCAAGTGTTCAAAAGGTGGCTCAAGATGAGTTGACATAGTGACATAATGGGATTTTCTGTTTCATTCTCCTTATTCCTAGGAATTGCTAACATGCTTTTAATTGGTTGGGGTTTTTTTCCCACCTCCGGTGGTTCCAGATCTCTTTCTGAAAGATAATAGATATCACAGTTTCAGACAGCCGTTATGTATTTATAATTAGGGTATTTTTACCTCACGTACTGGTATTATACTTGTCATGACTTAATTTGGTTGTTTTTACTGAAAAGTCCTTCAGTATCTTGAAATCCCTCTGGATTCCTTTTTAGGCAGTTTTATGTTTGTCTAGCATGCATAATAATTCATCACCTGAAAATTCTGTTATTTCACAATTCACTCCTTTTCCATATGGTTATGTCTGCTTTACACACCAGAGATTCTACTTTGTATTCCTAGGGGGTATCCACTGGTAGTGTCTTCTCATTGCAAAACGTATCTTTTTTTTAACCTTGTTTTTATATACTCTGTTTGTCAGAGTAACTTATTTAAGTGCCTTTGATAACAGCATGAAAAACATATCAATCAGATGACATTTGTTATTTCCTTCACAGATCTCTAATAGATTGGTAAGGAATGACATCCCAACAGAAGTTCTGCTGTCTCCCTGTCAGTATGTTATATTTATCCACGTATCTACTAGGATAATATTTCATTACGTAGAAAGAAAACTGATTGAAAATACAGATCAGATTTATGGGCCAGTAGTACCCAGAATTTCTCCTGGAGCTTGTTTTAAGCTTGGTGTCACAACTGTCAGTATCCAGATCTCTGGCCCTAAGAGGCTGATTTAAACCACAGGTTATATACTGCAGAACTACTGCTCAGCAATTCATGTTTGAATTTCTTTACAGCTCTGGGATGATTCTCATCTTGTCTGTCTGATTTAGTTTGGAAAATTTTATTAGTTTGTTCTGAAACGCCTGTTATTAATAGTGTGAATTCAGAGTTCCTCAGACTCATCACTCATCAAAAATGGCGTTAAGAACTGCCCTGACCTTCTCTTTAGTGAAAACTGATGTAAAGAATTAATTTAGCTTTTTGTAATACTGTTGAGTGCCACTTGTGATCACTGATCAGTTTCACTGATGGTCTGGTGAGCTGCTTCTTTTCAGTGTGGTTAAGATGGTGTTGAACATCTAGCTAGGGCTTCTTCAGAACAGTGTTTTGTTTGTGATTTCCCATTTGACTTCATAGACCTTCTCCTTCTGTTTTGGGTTTGTTTTGGTTTTTGGTTTTTGGCTGGGTTGGTTTTTTTTTTCCTCTCTTTTACACATGATTACATATTTTTTGGAAGTTATTTCTGTATTTCAGTATCTTCCTTTGTGGCTTGACCACACTAGTGCTGGTTTTGTTTGAAAAGCTTTTGATATCTTCCTAATTGAGAGTATTCTTTGACACTTGACCTGTAACATGATGTTGCTATGAAGTCTCCAATCCAATGCAAACTTTTTAATCTGCTTCTTCCAAATTTTCCTTTTCTTCTCAAAATTTGAATGTTACTGTTGACGAAGTGTCACCTCATTTTGTCTATAACCTTTACCATCTCGAGATGGGCTGTGTGCACCTGCTTCCTGATTACTGGGGTTCTTAATTGCATGACAGCAAATAATTGAAGTCTCTCATTATTATAATTTTCTACTTCGCTAACTTCTTCAGCAGTTTGTGATAACTGTCACCATTCTGGTAATCTGATAAACTGTAGCTCTAATATTATACTTCTATGTAGGAATATAATCCACGAAGATTCACGCACACACACTGGTAGAATCTTTACCTTGTTCCCCTTTACGATTTTTTAAATTCATAATGCCTGTGTGCCACCCACACAGTGTCTACTCTTACCTGAGATCAGAGTTTCTCATTTCTAAACTTGAAAAATGTCTTCTTTTTGCAGACTACTCTTTGAATTCATCAACATAATTTTAAATTCTCATGCTGGCCGTCTGTGTGCTTGCAGGTCCTTCAGCTTGAAATCATCTACAACTTTAACAAACATACCAAGTTATGAATGAACGTATTTAATGGCATTGAACCAGGATAGAGTTTTAACATAATTTTCTAGTTTAACTGTGAACTATCGATAAATTCCCTTTGTTTGTGGTTTTCTAGACACATAAGTTTGTTTATGAATGAGAATCCCACAAAAGAAAACATAAAAAACCTCCCTGAAATCCTGCTAGATTCCACTTCCCTTTTTCTCAAGGTCTATTACTCATTAAGAAGGAAATTAGAAGATTTGACATGATTTGTACTCAGCAGGTATATGTTGGCTTTTATATATCCCCTTTAGCTTCTAAGTGCTTAATAATAATGTCTTCCATTACTTGCTTCATTATCTGGGGGGACTGAAGATAAACTGACAGTTTTGTTAAATCCTTGTCTTTTTTTCCTCTTCTCTAAATACAAATAGTGCATTTACCCTATCCCAGTGTTTATTTCTTACAATACAGGATGAGTTAACATCAATGCGGAATTAATGGAAAACAACTATTCCTTTGCTGTGTAATAGGCCAGGGCTACTGCAGTCCTCTATGGGCTATAGTTTACTCCTTTGCACGTAACTAACTGAATTCACTAGCGGCCTGGGAGCCAGTCACATACTCCATATGACAGCAAAAGCTGGAAGATGCAACATGTTCACCAAACTAGTGAAAAGATCAAATTAACTTGTTCAGAACTATTCTCTAATATCTATACTGCTTAATGCAATGTGATTATTAACTGTGCAGTAGTTCAAGGAGATGTATTATAAGTGAAGCAAATGACATAATTAATCTGAGAGGCAGCTGACATGGAGCTTGGACAACATATTTTGAGTGGCCAATAAAATTTATTTATTTTTTTTTGAGAAAGAATAATAAAAGTGTGCCAAACAGATGAATTAAAAATGCTTATTTGCACACCAACCTTTTCCTTAACAAATTAAAAAAAAAAAAAAAAAAAAAAAAGAAATAGTAAAAGTTGTGGGATAAGTACAGTTTGAGCACAAATAATGATGGACTCCTTCATGGACTAAGTATCCTCCTCCAAATTATTCTCTCCTCTGCCAACCTCAGTTCACTTAAGTTTCATTAGCATAAATTTCATTCATACAGGTACTGTCAAAATGTGAAAGAGAGACACAGTAGGTCAGTATCAGAGCAGATCAGTCCTGCTCATTATAGGAATTCATTCTCTGAGGTTTGATTCCTTGAGACTATTTGTCATTGCTGTTTAACTCCAACTTCATGGAGGCTGCTGAAATATGTTGCTACTGATGTAACTGCCCATTTTTATTGCTGAATACTATTTCTGTCATCAGTTCCTAATCTTCTGATTCCTGATTTTTTAGTGTATACCTTTCTTATGTATTCATGGATTTTGAACACTGCAATAGGAACAGACTTGTGTCAATCTTTTCTGCCACATTTGTTGTACAGTCTTTTTTGCCCAGATTTATGTTGTGTTTTGTATCTCCCGATTTGTACCTTTAGTTTATTGTCATTGGCTTTATTTTAATGAAAGTGTCCTTTATTTTGGACTTCTAGTCCAAATTAGAAATGCTACGTACTGCCATCCAAGAAGCAAATCTAATTTGCAGAACAAATGCAAACTGTACTTAGCTTTAATGTAGTGGCAATCAACTGCCTACCTATCTCAATAAATCTCTCATTTCTTTTTGCTTTTCTACAGTTTCAGCCTCAACTACCTAAGGAAGCAAGGTTTACTCAGTTGCATATTCTGTGAGGCTGAGTCTTGCAATAACTTTGGAAGCTTCTGGAAAATTTCAACCTATTTTGACAGAGTGATCAAGGTCTCAGTGTTACAACATTCCCACAAGCTGACTAGATCCAGGCATAGTGTACAAACCCAATCAGCCTATCACTGAGGGCAGAGCTGCACCTCAGTTCATTTACATGGATATGCCCTCTCTTAGACAAGTGCAGACCAGCTTATCAGCTACCTATCACTTATTAGGCCATGTACCATTTCTGTTTTCTTTCAGTTCATCATGTGATTCATCATTTGTAGTCTTTTTTTATATGAAACAGGTTTTTATGCTAATTGGGTTAATTGTGTTTGGCTAATTTAAATGTTGCATTTCTACAATTTCTTATTCTGAGGGCTTTTGACTGTATTATTTCTGAAATTCAGATTCTTTTTTTTTTTTTTTGGCTTTCATGGTTTCTCCTCAGACAAGGAGGTATTTGTATTTGTTCCTTGATGTTCAGTAATACCTTGCAAGTTTGCTAATGAAATCAGAATTTCTCAAACAAATGTAAAAGTTAGTTTGCTATTGTCCTGCAATATAGGACTTGATTTACATACAGACACATATAAAAATAAGTTAATGAAAATGGTTGCTTCCTTTTTGAATAGAAATAATCTTGTTTCTGGATTTGCCAAGCACTGTTGCTCTGATTAGACCCTGGGTCTGGGTGCTTATGTTTATGCTTCCTTTTTGCTTTTACTACAAAGGCCAAGAAGAGAAAACAGGATAATCTCATTATAAGTCATAAAACCACAGGAAACTTAGCTTAATGAAATCTGCTGCTTGTAGAATTGACTTCCTGCTTCTTTCTTGGCTTCTACTTCTTCCTCCCCTTTTCTGTCATACTTCTTGTTGGCCGTCTTGCCTGCATTATTTTTAAGCTGTGCATCTTATTATATCCTTTCATTCTAAATCTTTCCTATGCTTTTCCCAGTTCTTTCTTCCCCTCCTCATGCATCTTTCTCATTCTCACTTCCCTTAGACTCCTCCCAGATATATTTCTCCCAATCTCCTATTTCTCTAAGCTACCTCCCACACGCTATTGCTTCCCATCCTTTCCCATCCTATATTCATACAACTGCATGAGTACATACAGACACATGCATACACACACAGAGAGAAACATATGCCCCTGTCCAATTTTATCCAGTACCTTCCCCTCACCAGTACATTTAGAGATAAGTTTAGGAGTATACTCCTTTAACTTCTCCATTGAAAGGATTAGGAATTCTTCTATCTTCTCTCCCCTCCCCTCTCTCTTCAGTCTTCGACAGTCTACATCCTTTGCTATGACCTACAGAAGAAAGAGACAGCTGGCAATGCTTTACACTGATTTTAAACTTCAGCAGATTCATAAATAAAAATAGCTTTTATCTAAACTACATGGTACAGAATGTGATCACCTTGTGAATCAGCATGCTAGACAAGGTCTACATTTGGCCTCAAATTGCTTATCCAGATGTATTTTCCTCCATTTCCTAGTGTACATCATAAGTATAATTAAACCCTTAAAACATATATGCCTCAATTAAATGATTTCTAAAAGCATGCAACTCATTGTATTGCATATCTGTTTGTATTTTCTATTAGTCAGATTAATGAGGGATGAGAACATGAATTAATTTGACCTTGTGTTCATCCTACAGGAAGACTTTACTGGGAAAAAATCACTGGACTGGATGAAAATTGAATGTGGTAAGAAGATGCAAATTAATGATATAATAGCATAAGCAAGTCTTAATTTTTCCTAATATATTTTATTAGATTCATTATTTTGTTAAATTAACTCTCTGGGCTGTGAGAAGCATACTTTTCACCTTTTTTACCCAGCTAAGCAGGTAACAGTAAATTACAAGTTAAAAAAAAGTAAGAAGGGGAAAATATTTACACTGAATGATGCTCTTCTTGAAGAAAGGTACACAACACAAATTATTTTCAATTGTAAATCATGCTGTGTTTGCTAATGATCCATGAGGAGGAAACGAGAATATTGGAATTTTTTGGCTAGTTGAGGTTAAACTCCCAATGGCACAAGTTGTCAAGTCCCACTCTAAACCATTCAAGCTACGTCTTTAATACAGTTAGACTGACTTTTCCTCATAAGACAGGGTTATTGACCACACTGATACGATGATTCAGAATGTCTTCTTGGTGCAATACAGTGGTCATTTCTTGTCACCTGCAGTTTGCCAAAGCTTTTCTTCTCAGATTATTTTTCATTATTTTCAGTTGTTTCTAGGTGCACAAAAACAAAAAAAAGAAAGAAAGACAAAAAGCCTTTACTCTTTATGCTATCTAACTCTTCTGCCAGAAACCACTGTCAGAAGAAGGTGCAGCACTGAAATGGGCAACCTGGATTCCAGTCCATGTGCACCCTTGCTGGAAACTGAACCACCAGCTCACACTTTCCACAGAAGTGCTGTGATCATGAGCTAAATACATTTAGGGCAGAAAATTCTTCCTGCCTCCATGTGAAGCTCTGTCACTGTACAACCAGAAATCACAGTTGAAGAGTGTATAAGGGGAAAAAAAAGAAATAGGTTGAATCAAATGATAACAAGGATCTCCTAAGGGAGAGATGCATTGCAAATTTTTCCCTTTGCTAAACTTTATAGTAGTGCACTAGAAAGCACAGAAGGGAATTAAACCTCATGAGAAGTCTCATTAATTATGAGCTTTACTAACTTTGTAAATAAATGAATTATGGGTAAGATAATTCACACAGCAGTTTATATTTATCCCAAAAGTGTAATGAAGCTTTGTGTTAACTGGGGAACAGAGCATGAAGATGCAGCTGCTTGTTAGATTGGAATACATACTGACTAGGATTCAGAATTATTCTAGCCCAAAGATTTTCCATTAGATACTGTCAAGGCTAAAATATAAGCATAGCGTAAACACTGCAATTATGCAAATGTAGATGTGATGCAAATATAACTGAATTTAAGATTCCCCCAAAACCATGAGGCATATAATATACACAGTTTAAAACTGAATATTATAAGCAAGTTGCATTGGGTTATAAAACAGCATCAGGAGAACTAGTTCACTATTTCACTACTTCACTTCATTGGTAGTGCATAGAAAACTTTTAATGTACTTTTTTGCAGTGACTGACCCAAGAAAAAACAAGCTGGAGTTGTCTGACAGATCCCACCTTTATCTGAAAGTCAATACGTCTGTGCTCTAAAGACTTGTTTATTCATTTCCCATTTAAGCTTCATTGGATATAAATAAACAAACAGCATTGGGAATTGCAACCAGAACTCAGAATTGTTTTTCTCTTTCCCCAAGTTAATCTCATTATCAAAAGAACCTGCCTGTTTTTGTTAATCTCTCTTTAGCCCCCCAGCTTGTGCATTCCCAATTGAATTATGCACCTTGTGCTTAATAAAAGAGGTCTCAAACTTGTAGTTTAGAATTTAGAAATCAAGGTCTTCTGCTTCCCTGGCAGTGTTCTACCCATCTGGCCATCAGGGACTCAGAGACTCTAACAAAGGAGTATTAATGTGCCTGAAATAGTCTGAATTGCTTTCAGACTTCTATGTCTAAAATTTGTTTAATCTGGGGTTTATGAATGTACAGTTTACCATGGGATGCTTTCAGTGAGAACATTAGATGAAACTACACCAAATCAGTAAGACAAACTAGGAGTGATGCATAAAGAAATGCTGGAATATCTGCATTTGCAGTAAACCACCTTATGACTGATTTGTGACATTGCTTGATTAGCATGTTATGCATGAGATCCTCCAGAGTTTATGCCACTTCACCTTTATCTCTGCAAAACTAAATTGTGCTCAGTGCAGCATTCACGTCAACTTGGAATTATTTTCTCCTAGAAAAAACTACTGTGAGGCCAGGTGCTTCATCCAAGATGCATCCCAAGTACAGGAAAAAACATCAGTGGTCACAGAGCATGAGGAAGAGTTTTACTAATCAAATCTTACAGCTTGTAGATGTATAAACAGATGGCAAGGCATCTCAGGAAGTGTTCCTACCAGCCCTTTGGCAGAACAAAGCCTCTCAGTGGACACTAAAGTACTATCACAATGATTTGAGATAATGCTTCGATATCCTCTACCAAAAAATACCACCCTTGCTAGAATACTTCATTAAACATTTTGGAAGCAAATTCAGTAACTAAGAGAAACTGTTCTGAATTTTGGATTTCTCAAAGCCATTAACCACAAAAGAGAAACAATTAAAAAAGAATTTGATCACCAAGTGGTAATGGAAGTCTCAGTTCAAAACATCTCACCAGTTCCATATCATTTAAAAGGCAATGAATAAATAAAGATGCTGTTTCAAAGTCTGCTGGTTATGTTGACAACGTCAGTCAGAGAACAATAGCTAAACTTCAAAACCTCTTCCCTAATAATGTATTTTATGTCTACAATTCACATGAAATAGATCAAAAGTATTTTCATCTTTATCTTTGTTATATGGAAGAGCATCCTGCACTTTCTAACACTGCATGTGAATTAGCTGTGAATTTCCATGTTCATTGAATACAAGATAATTCTGGATTGTGTGAAGAACTCTGGTTTTCAAATCTCTTTTACTGTCATTGAATCTTTTCTTATCCATAGAAGGCAAAACCAAAATTTTTCCAGGTTTTGCCCCACCATTTTTATTCAATAAATTTTATTGAATAAATATTTAGGTATTTATAGATTCCAATTATCATGATGGGATATTCCATTTTTCAAAGTCAGGCAACATCCTCTGCTTGTTCTTCATTTACACAATGAAACAACTTGGATCTTGGTTCCAGTTTATGGTGTTGGATGAGCAACTGCAGCAGCGTGAAGTCAACTTTACTGGCATCTCTGCCGCCTCGATCCAAACTTCTCATACACAACAGCCAGTCACTGGCTGAAAGGACTCTGCTCTGCAAAGCACCCTCCTGAAGGCATCTTCTGCTAAATCAGGCGGAACTACCTGATCTGTGCTGGCAACTTTTATCAGTAACAGAGACACTTTGTGAGACTGGCTACCTGACTGGTCAAAGTTTGGACGTATTTATCTGCTCACCCACATCACTAATTGGTTACATTATAAAAATTTATGTGATAAAGTTGATTCCAGAGACTGAAGCATATGACAGAGACCGAAGGAAGTTTCTTTATCTTGAAGAAGAGAACACTGAGAGAGGACATAATCCCTACCCTGCACTGAGCAGGGATTTATTAAGAAAGCGAAACTAGACTTTTTTTTTTTTCAAAGATGAACAGGAAAAGGACAAGAGAGAATGGCCATAAACTGCAAAAAGAGAAACTTTGATTGTATAGGCAGAGAAAAAAAAAAATCACATTGAAAGTGGCTAAACACAGAAGGAGAAGCCCAAAGGAGCTATAGAATTTTCATATTTTCAAGACTCAGTAGGGCAAGGCTATGAGCAACCTGACTGGACTATGAATACAGTCCTGCCCTGAGCCAGCAGCTGCCGAGATGGCCTCCAGCCTAAATTGCTCTGAAATTTTATGTGGGGTTTGACCTATATCCAAAATTGTGCATGCAATATGTAAGAAATCATCATTTATCTGAAGCTGAAGAGAAATTAGTTATTGAACTGGCAGAAGTAGCATAATAAGCTTTTGCTTTTTCCATTGTCTTTGATCCTTGCACTTAGAAGATGACATTTATAAGCTGGTATCAAGGTAACTCAGTATTTGAGATGACTATTACGATAAAACACTCTACAGTGAGCTGGACCTCAGCAAAGGACTATGGCATGCTAAAAAATGCCTCGCTGGGATGCTGAAGTGAGGAATACCATTGGACGGATTCGGGCAGGCACTCTTGCTCTCCAACACTTGATTCCATAAAGTGGTTCACCTGCACTGGATTCTTTTTCTCTTTATGTCTTTAAGCACTATCCCCATTAAAGGGGTGGATCTTGAGAAATGTTAGATTTTATCAGTAAAGTTCAAGGAAGAGGTGGAGGAACCACTGCTGGACAGCCCACCTCTGAAGACACCATGTCTTGCCAAGGCTTTTCTGAGGCAGCAGTGGACTTTTGGATGATTATTTTTGGAATGTAGGAAACAGATCTCCCTTTCGAGGCTATGAAGAATGACGGCTCGAATTGTATGAAATCAATAAAGATCAGCAGAATTCTGTTGCTTCAGGTCTTTCTGCTGAGAGTTTACCAGGAAATAGACAACTATGCTTGCTTCTTTTTTGTGATAGCTGGTAGCACTAAGACACTAGCTAAAGTTGTTATAACTGTTTCAGCCACTTGAAATACAACCAAAAGTGTCTGAATTCCCATTGCTGAGTTTATGATTTGCATGTTGCTTTTCTTTCTTATTTTTTGATCACTCAAAATTATATTGGTAATAAGGCTACTAAGGTTCCTAGTGGCCAGGTAGAGTTTAAGCCTCATCCAGCCTGTGTCTGTGACACAGCAGAGCTCGGGATGTAGTTAAGCTCATCAAGGTAAGAGCACCTCTGGACATACGCAAAGGCTTGAGCTTGGTTGCCTACCATGAGGGTTTCAACTGACTTCTGCTGAACTGTTCTCTGACATTTAAGATGCCTCCAGTTTATTAACGAAAACCCAAATGGACTTTATGGAGTTTGAATCTGGCCTCATGTTGCTTTGTAAAAATATGACTTGCTGGTGAAATCAATGTCCATCTTTTAAAAGAAGGCTTTATCGCGTTAAGTTGATGGTCACAGATGATAGGCTCTCTCCATGTCTGATTTGAGCAACAGCATGAGATATCTCGCTCTAACACAGACAGCAGATTTGACTTTGAAACCATGAATCCCATCTCCATTAAGAATTACAAGCCAAAGCTTGCCCCATTGTTTCCACATTAGTATCATCATTCAGCATTTTTTCTGTAATCATGCGCTTATTCCTTACATTTCGTTAAAGGTTTTTTCTAAACAATATAGGCTTTTCCGTAAGCAGACGACTTAATCACATCCTTTTCTTTGGCAAAAACTGAGTATTACCTTTTCACCAACACAAGCTGCTGAGGGACACTAAGCGGACACCTTGTGAAAACCTGTGTGGAGACACCAGCTGCCCAGTCATTCACTGCCGTGCAGCGATTCCTCTTGCCGGTATTTGCAATGCACTTTACAAAGCTCTCCCTCAGTTTTCCCTCCAGGTGTTTAAATCATTGATCTATGCTTTTGCACGCTGAATTTACTACAACAACTAGTGTTCGGTTGGGAATTTCTTAGTGTAATAAAGCAGATCGGTCTGAGACGGGGCAGAAACGCCACCTCAGGTGACGGTGGCTGCTCCCACGGTGGCGTCCGAGCTCCGGTGCCTCAGAGGGACCGGACACATCACCGTCCTGCGCAGCGATGACCGATGAGCCTCCCTCCC
>JANHGB010016424.1:0-20357 GCA_026283785.1 Coracopsis vasa
GGCACCCTGTGCCAGCGCCTCAGCACCCTCACAGGGAAGAGCTTCTGCCTAAGAGCTCATCTCAATCTCCCCTCTGGTAGGTTAAAGCCATTCCCCCTTGGCCTGTCACTACCTGCCCTTGTCAAAAGTCCCTCTCCAGCTTTCTTGCAGGTGAACAGGAATGAAAAAAATCTTCCACTTAAGTTGCATTTGGAAAAAAAAGAAGGCATTTATGTACAATGTGGCTGAACCTCAGTCATGGTGAGGAGCCCCAGAACACACACAACAGGTCAGTTTGGGTCAGCCTCATACTGATACAATATGCAAGTACAATTTGTATTTCATGGTAGACGTGAAGATGTCAGGCTCGTGTGGACAAGCTTCCCTTCACTGAATTCCCTATCTGCCTGCCCTTTGTTTAATTGGCTCTCTTTTGTGTGTCAGTTTGCTGAGAACTGGCACAGGGAAGTTTTATTCTGTGATTAGAGATGTCAAGCATGACCTGGGACAGTCTAGGATCTCCATAGCTACACCCTTTACATAATACTATAACCTGTGGAACTGACATGATTTCAGGATAATGTTAAGAAGTACAGACACTGGAAGTGCTTCAGATGTTCACCGAAGCAGCAGCCCTTTTCCCATCCAAGGCCATGTGATTCCCAGAAACACAGGAGGGTTTTCTGAGAACAAAGCAGTGCCAATTTTTAGACTTTCAACAAATGATGTAATTGAGTGACTTATCTTTACTTCAGTTAAATGCAAGTGATGCTGCTGTCCTGGTTTAGCTCTTAAATTAGTCAGCTATTGCAGTTATTCTTCAAGCTATTTCTGAATCAAAAACAACAATGAAATGCTTGATGCCTGTTATAAGGCAACATCAGAATTACTGGCTATGTAATGGCAGTTTACATCAGTCCTTAAAATGTATAGAAACACTAAAATATGGAAATCCTGATCCTTCTTCCTTTAAGTGGAAGAGATACCAGTTCCCAAACCACAGTCATCTGCTAGCAGGTTTCTCACAAGGTCATTTGAAATCTTTCAGCATATTCTGCTAAATAAGGTATTTCCTGGTTGTAGTTACAGGATCACAAATCCACCTTAATAATCCAGGCACACACAAACCAAAACCTTTCCTGCAAGGGTACACAGTCTTTGGGTGTCTCCAATCAGGCAACTGTTCATTAGAAAGACAAAGCACTTCCTCCACAAAGCTATACATTATTTAAACACATTAATGCAACTTTACTAGACAGCAGTTTAAGTTGATGCATGGCACCAGTTGCCTTTTCACACTAATTTATTAGGGAGCAGGTAATTATTCAACATTTCCCTTCCTCACAGTCCAGGGAATTGAACAGTCAAATAAAAATGCAGAATAGAAAACATTAATTCAAGTACTGAACACATACACTAGGCAGCTATAGTGGAACAAATGGCTGCCAGGTCTTCCAGAGTACCCAGTGCTAGACCACTAAGAGTTTGGGAATAGATCTAATAGACCTTGCTCATGGCTTAAACCAATTATTAGATGTCAGAAATTGTCCTAGGGCTGCAACCTTCCATGGATGCCCTTTGAGCCTTCTCCACCACCCTCCTAAAGTGCTGGGTGCTGCCTACAGGCAGAAACAAATTGCCAGAGTTGGCAGACCAGAGGGCAGAGCAGATCTGCAGTGATGGTCTTTCCCTATTAATGTACAGGAACATGATTTAGCATCACGGGACATCCTTCATCAAAGTCTTTCTGCTAACTGTAAGCAACTGCCTGCCAAGGGATGCAATGGCTTTGACAATTCCTGGGACTGTGTGTTTGTCAGGACAGATGGCAAACAGTATGGAAGATGCTTGGAGTACAGCTAAGTCTGGAGTGCGCAAAAGCCCACAAGATATATATCAATATGAACACATCGAGACGTGAGTTACCTGCACAGTGGGTGATGCAGAACAAAGTACTGCATCTTAAGGAGATGATGTACTCCTTACAGCTACTTAAGGAGACTGATGACAGGTTAAACAGAACAGGGATAATGGGAGAAGGAAGTGAGGAAAGTCGATGCAATGAAAAATCTAAGAGCACAGAAAAACGTCCTGTGTGCAATGCTGTGTGCTTATGAGGATGAATTAATTACAGAGTTTTCATCTGGAATAACGTCAGTGTGGCTGTGAATGCCATGCTGCTCCTGAGAGAGGAAGAAAAGCCAAAGGGCAACACTAGTAAAGGTCCGGAACGTGACTGTTCACCAGAGATGAGCTGATGAGAGACTGACAAGCGTCCAATAACTAATGAGAGCCAGAGCCCACGCAGTTGCAGAGGATGCTCAGCCCTCTGCTCTCACTGTGCAACAACACGAGCCCTGGGACCCGGCTGGGCTGGTGCTCAGCTTGTCCTTCCACCTGCACATGCATCTTTAAAAGCAAAAAAAAAAGAGAACTGCTTATACCTGACAGCCTCCACTTCACTTCACTGCATGACATTTCACTGTAAACCCATGCCACAGACAGACTCACTGCCAGAAATGAAGTTTTTAAACTCCAGCACATCTCTCTCTGCAGTGGCAGACTCCTGGGATACTGACATTACTCGCTTAGAGAAATGCCAGAAGCAAAATAAGAAGGACAAGGACAGAGCATCTCCTGACAGACGGTTACTCAGGGTAAAGTCTCAGTGCTGAACAGCTGCAATTAAAGCTGGTTTTAGCCACGGGCTCAGTCCTATTCCTCTGCTCACTTCCCCTCAGCAGTTCTTCTGTGTAAGAAGTCTAAATGTCTTTGTAAAAGCTATCTATTTTCGTCCACAGTGATCAAATAGCTAAGACAAACTTTTAAAGGAAGGAATCTCATTTCAAATGTAAAGACTGATATCAAATACTTGTTCTAAGGTTGATCAAACACGTTACCAACAGGGAGAGGAGGCAGTGCTGCGAAACTGTTCAAGCAACGCTGTATGTGCAGAAAGCTGATTTTTAACCATTTCATGAATAGTGTATTTTTTCTCAAGGTTTTGAGAACAATCCTAACTCTGTAAAAATGCCCAACGGAAGACAAACACCAGAGGTGCAGTGTTCACCTGAAAACCTCACTGCCACGAGCTGTTTGCTGTTCGTCAGGCTGCAAACATCACTGACAGCAACATCATGCCTTAATATGCTGATGATTTCTACTATGTCATTCAGATGGACGTATATAATTACATCTTTCAGAAAGACATAACCCACAGCCTTTTCATGCATATGCAGCAATGATGGGCAAATCAGGAACAGATTATTTGATATACAATTTCTTCCTCAAGGAGCAGATTTGTAAGCTGTTCATGACATCCCTTTGCCAGCATTTCAGACTTGCAGATAACGACTCCACTGAACAACGTTCACCTCAGCAACTTCTGAGTTGCCATCGTTTCAAATCAGTGTTTTAAAAATAGGGAGAAAGCATTTGTTATAGTCAGGTAAAATGTCACTGCAACATGATATTCTACTGAATGGAAAAATCGAAGCAGCAAGAGGAGAATAAATAAAGGCTCTCTGCAGACATGTTAGAGAGAGCCACAGGTTCGATACTCAAGGGCACCATGGTCTGAAATTTATACCTATGCACTTCTATCCTGAGCAAGAGGCAGCCTGAAAACCTGCCACAGTATTATTAAACAGACCATGCCAGATTTATGTTTCACACAAGATCTACTGCAAAACACAAAGCCTAAAGAATGAGCTCAGCCCTCCCCTGTCCCCAAGAAAAGCAAACAAAGAAAACCCAATCAGTGAAAACTTTCTGAATTAGAAGCTAATGCAAATGATTTTAGTTCTCTTGTACCCATAGTCCATGCACTGAAGAGCACCCATGCCTATTTTTCGTACAGCAGGGTCTGTAGCTTGACCAGTTTGGGACCTACCATACTCCCCCAGTACCTCAACGGCCCTTCAGCAGTACAAGGTCACCACTGCCCCAGAGCAGTCTGCACTACTGACATTAATACAATGTCCAGTAATCCCCAAGTCACTTCAGCTATCATTCTTATTTGCTTCTCTACCAAAAAACTCTGCCAGCAAAATCCTCTTGCTGCATGAATTATGAGCATCAAATAGAAACTGAGCTGTTTCCCAGCAGCTTTCACACATTTCTCACCCAACAAAGAGTTTCGGCAGAGCACTAACTTACCAGCTGCACAGGAATCAAAAATACTATCTTGGGGCAAGTGAAAAACATGTTCCTCCTGCAACTTTCCTCTTACTTGCTGACACTGAACCTGATCCCTAGATTTAGCACAAAGCCTTTTTTCTTTGCACCTTTGCAATGTTTCATGCTATCTGGGCTTTGATTTTAAATACTATCTTGAAGTCCCAAAGCTTGTGGCAAATGTGAACCTTCCATTTCCAAGGAGGGGATGCAGTTGTTCTACAGTCATCTTTCAAATGTGCAGATGGATCCTGGCTTCTGGAACAAAACTGGAATACATATGACATGGGTGAGATGAGGTTATTTTCCTCACAGTGGAAGGATCTGAACAGTTTTGCAGGAGGAGGATATTTTCAAGTCTTGATGTACTGCAGATCCTACAAATAAAATTAGGAAGTTGTTCTCTCCCTCCTCAGCCCTCCAGTCATACCCCTTTACCATAATATCTGAGTTCAAACACTTGTCTTCCACATACTCACACAGAGTGTTCTCTGAATATCCTCCCACCTTTACCACCACTAGCCTGTGGCTTTTTAGAAGGGGAACACCCAGCTGCAGCAGTCTGTTTGCCTTTCACTCAAATACTCCAGGTGGCACTTACTGCTCAACATAACTCGATGTCAAACTTTCAGGTTTTAAATAGCCTTTGGAAAAACTGGCTTCAACAATTATCACTTCATAGGGGCAGTGGGAGTTTGAAGACTAAAATACAGAAGTAATAAAATTGCAGCTTCCCACGCTACCCTGGGAAATAAATTTTTAGTAGAAAAGACATGAGTTAGATGGGAACTAAAGACAAAACAAATTCATTGTCTATTTAGCATAGCTTTTATTGTTATATCTTCCTTTTCTGCCTAGTTTTATGCTGCAATCTGTCAGTTCTTGACTGCATGCCCAGTGATCAAAGCCCCCCAAAGAAATTGAAGGCATCTTGAGGCATATCAGTAGGGAACACAACATTTCACCTAGTTGTGTGTATTTAGACAAGCAAAATCTAAACATGACTTGAGAAGGGTTTTTATCCAAACCAAGCTACCCAAGCTATGCTAAACATTAAATGCCAAATAGGAATTTGCTGCTAGAGATAATGAAAGATATTACCCCTGTAATAAAGTAACAAGAGGCAACTTTGGAAAAACAAAACCGAATCAAACCAACCAAACTGGGACTACCAACTGTATGGAAGCACATCTGAGCCCCTCACAGAAGGCAACTGATCACATTTGACACCAGAAGTGGCTACATACCAGAGATAAGTACAGCAGAATTCCTACAAGTAGTCTATTAAGTGTTCAGATGTCCTTTGGGATGGGAGGCTCTTGACAGAAGAGATTGATTAAACTCTCACTTCACTAGACCTTGGCTATCAGCAATGCTATCAAGATGCTTCCCTTCCGATAAAACCAAGGGCACACTTGTAGTTCCCCGCCACGATCCTGCAGATCAGCTTGATGCGCATCCACCTCAACTTCTGAACTTTTCTTCTCTCACCTCCTCAAGCAGAGTTTTATTTTTGGGAGGCAATCACCCATTGGATGCCACTTGCTGCAACTATTTGTAGCAACCACCTCGGAGCATAATTCAGCCTGCAGCATGAGGGAGTGCATGGGTGCTATAGAAGACCATAAGCTAAGGAGAGGTGTCAAATCTCAAGGATTCATGAATGTGAGCTCTGACAAGTGTAAGAACTGAGATTATTCTGGAATTAGCCTTCTGTAACTTGAAAGACTTGTTAAACACAGTAACAATTAAATGCTCGTATCAAATATATTCTGAGGGAACAGATTACTGAATAGTACTATGCACTTTTTTTAAACCAGCAAAAAAAGCATTCAATTTCTCTGGCCAAAATTAAATGTAGAGGGTGATTTCTCATGCTAAGTAGTGCACCAGACTTTAGGTCTTGAAAATGCTGATATAAATTGATGTTGGAATAGCAAGCCATTTTTTTCCTTAGCATTTAGAATTTTCTTGGCATTTCCTTAGCATTAGCAGCCTTCCAGTACCTGAAGGAGGCCTACAAGGATGCTGGAGAAGGAACTCTTCATCAGTAACTGTAGTGACAGGACATGAGGTGATGGGTTCAAACTTAAACAGGGGAAGTTCAGGTTAGACGTAAAAGGAAGAAGTTCTTTACTGTGAGGGTGGTGAGGCCCTGGAACGGGTTGCCCAAAGAAGTGGTAAATGCCCCATCCCTGGCAGTGTTCATGGCCAGGTTGGACAGAACCTTGGGCAACATGGTCTAGGGTGAGGCGTGCCTGCCCACAGCAGGGGGGTTGGAACTGGATGACCTGAAGGTCCTTTCCATCCCAAGCCATTTTATGATTCTGGGATTCTATTTTTTCCTGAAATGCTGGCTCAATACCATTTGGCAGACTTTCAATCACTGATCTAAAAATTAAGTGCCTTGTTCTCTTTAATGTTTCTAGCATAAGGAGGCCTTGATGTAATGCATGAGCAGGCATTAACTATTTATTCACTATAAGATGTGAAATGCAAGGGACGCCAGAATCTAAGAACGTAGAGGCACTTACCACCCACTTTTTCATCATGACTGTCAGGTCCCTACAACTCTACCAATCTGTTATGCAGCCATGCTACAGAGGGGCTACAGTAAATCAGAACGAGCCCCAGTGCCTACACAAACTCTAATTATTTTGACTTCCCCCCTTTTAGTATTTCAGCATGTCTGAAGTTCCTCACTGTTATGAAAGCAGTGGATGAAATGCGCTCACTATGGGATTTCATGCAAGATTAAATATACAGATATTAATCTTTCAAAGGACCTGAAAAGTAAGTCACGGCAGCACAAGCTTCTGCTTTTAATGCATCTTAATTATTTAGGCAATGTGCTAGCAAAACACATCATGGGCTGCAGCACCCAGCCCAAGTCAAAACAGCAATGTGGCTAGAACTTCCCAGAGAAAGCCAACAGGGGCTGTGGTCAGTGTACATCTGGAGACAGTTGCTTCAGGCCACCTCATCTTGACAGCAGGTGACTTCCCACAAAGAAAGAACACTCAGCTTTCAACTAGATCATCACATGCTCTGGAGCTGACTCTTAAGTCAGCTTAAGTCAGTGCAAGTCAAGCAGCTGAAACAGATAAATGACTACAAGCACAACATCACTTTTTGTGGAGGACAGATGGACACAAACACACATTCCGTGTTTGATCTCTAGCTGAACTGGAAAGAAGTATCTTAATAGAGAGTTATAGCAGAGGAGACCCAGGCCTTGTCAGATGATGTTTTTGGGTTAGCTCTGCCTTACTTTCAGAAATGCAGAGTTTTATAGCTACCGAAGCATCTTACTGCTACAATACTAGTAAGGATCCTAGATATTTTCTATGTAGCTCTGCTTATTGGATTAAAATAAAGCTGTATGATACCAGACCAGTGTATCTGTACTATTCCTACAGAATTACTGGAAGGCAATGTGTGCCATTTTCCTTCATGCCAGACACACCATGGAGATCACATCTATGCTGGAAACTTCCCTCTGTCCTGCCTCTGCAGGAAGATCTACTGCCAAGACCTCTCTTTTCAGCTTAGCATCTTGCTAGCTTGGGAAGGCTTCTCTCAAGCTGCCACGCAGTCACAGCCTGACGGGCTGCGTGGGAAGCTGCCCCTGCATTTGGGACACTGCTGCTCACAGCACCAGTACCACTGATGGAGTCTCATTCATCAGTGGCTGTTGAGGTCACTGCTCTTTAGCCAGATCAGCCATAGTTTTATTACTCAGCTATCTCTTGTTTCAGGCTATGTTTGCACCCATCATGTTTGATCCTGCTGGTTCAGCAAGAACTCAACTGTACTTTCAGTAGCTAATTCCTATAACCACTACGGAAGAGACACACAACTGCTCCTTCACCAGCTAAGAGGTGTCGCTGCTTTGCTTTCTCATCCTCCCCACAATCTGGAGGTTTCCCCCCGTTTCTTCAAAGCCTGTAAGAGCCAGGGGGGAGCTTTGCTGCTGGCAAGGTATCAGAAAATTCCCCAGTACAGGAACCAGTTTCAGAGGATTATAGCAAACATCCAGATCTGCCTGGCTACTCTGGCTACCCAGACATAACTACACAGTGATTATGCAGAGTGGTTACCCACAGAGCAGAGGAGACTGCACAACTGCAGGAAGACCATAGCCTGCATCAATAACGCCGGCATCCCTGAGCTGCTCTTAGCCAAGAACTGCACTTTAGTAATCCTTACTGTAATCCTTGAAAGGCTCAACAAATTTTGGTGTTATGGCCAGCACAACCATATAACCTCTGCATACTGCCATTACTCTCAGCATTGTACAGAGGTTATATTAAGGAAGAAAACCCATCCAGAGCTCTACTCATTGATGTAAGTGGTCATTTAAAAGAAGCAGTAATTGAAAGAGCAATGCATTTTAATCTTCCAAACTCCAAGATTAGATTTCCCTTTTTAGCCTTAGTACCAATTATGAGTATGAATAACATTCTTCACTCACAGAATCATCCCAAGTACCGTACACACTTAATCTAAACAGAGGAAATGACGAGTTGTGTCAGTGTTATTCTGCAGCACTGAACTTCAAGGAGTCCAAGTCTTAAAAATCCTTTGAGGATTTAGAAAGTGGCTGACTAATCCTGGAACCACAACGACAAGTTATCTCACTGGGGCTTTTTCAGCAACTGAATTAGAAACCAAACTAAAAGGTCAGCCTGTCTGGACAAGAAAAGTAAAAAAGAGCAAAAAAGGAGCATCACTTGCTTATAAAAAACACCTGCTTGCCAGAGATTCGATTAAGGAAAAACACAGTAGAGGTTTTTAGCCATTCTTTAAGTGATTATGCTTTTAATTTTCTTAAGTAAGAGTACCAAAATACCTCTGGACATGCTAAAATAAATCATGGCTTTGGGCTTTGAAGATCTGGCAGCTGCACAATTCAACTGTAAAGCACACAGCTGACCAATGTGGGGGTTTCATCTTTCTTTAAGAAAAGCAATCTGTCAGAAAATGCTGATTCCTTTAAATCAAATAAAATTCTCTATAAATCTAAGAGGTTTAACTGAGTTCTGCTAGGAGGGGTATGTGGGTCTGTAATGGAGTTTCCTTCCAATCTGGTATACCCAGTCCTCCTCTCTCCCTTGCTCCTAAGGGCTTTACTCACTTAAGGATTAACAAATGTATTTATTCAGGATTACTTATCCTGAATAAAACACTACTTTTTCTACTGAAAAAGTAGAACTTTGCTCCTCCACAGTACCTTATTTCAAGCACTTGTCCAGATGAGACCCTGCCCATTGGACAGTACTCATAGAGGCTTGATGGAGACTTTATCCCCAGGCTTTTCCCTTATGGTCCAAAAACTCCATCCTGCAAGAGGCAATCCAGAGCAGCCCCATCAGGCTCCTGATGCAAAGGGTCCCCAAAAGGAGCATTTTTTGCTACAGATGAGAAAAACCTGGACGAGATTGTCATTTTAAGCTACATTACCCTTTACAAACATTTGTGCTGACAGATGAGTTGCAAGAAGATTTTAGAAGCATTTCAAACAGATCTTGTCTGAGCAGCAGTGTTCTTTCTTTAAGGAAGATGTTGTGCCAAGAACACGCCCAGCCTTGAAAACAGATCTCAAGGCATAACAAGGCTCAAACAGGGTTTCTAAAGAATTCAGTATGCTCAGATATCTTTCCAATGTATCACCTTCAATTATTAATTCCTCTTCCCTTTCTTCCAAAGCAGAAACGCACGTTGCAGCCTGACCTTAAACATACAGTGCTGGTGGAACAAATCCCGCGATCAAAGACGCTGGATGAAGTTCTCTTACTTAGTTCATCCACAAAACTTTCAGTCAATGTCTCAGCTGATTAAATGCAACAGTAGGAAAGGGGCCTCAAAGATAGTCCAGGATGTGGAATTTACAAGTCCGAGCACTCTCATTATGAAGCTGATTCCAGATTACATTATTTCAGTCTCCATTAAGGGCTATGACCTAAGCAATTCAACACAACAGCAACTCATTTTACTTCCCACTCACTGTAAGTTTCCTTTAAAAGCCTTATGTCACAGAAGGCCTGCTATATACAAAAATATAGCAAAAAATGAAAATCTGACAGCAGGTTGTGGCAGTAAGTGCTTTGCAATCAATGTCAGTATGTGCCAAAGTGAAAGCAGGTGGTGAGCAATGACCCTGTTACCAAACTGAAGACAGCAGAAATCTATTCTTTTCCACAGCAGATACGAGAGTCGAGCCACTGAACTCCCTTTTTGAATTTCAACTATTGCTAACGATTTTAAAAACCAAATCTGGTACCTTCAAGGGGGTTTTGTTGTTGTTATAAAGGAAATTTAGAAACATTTGTAAAACCTACATACACGGAGCTTGCTGTAAATCACATCAGTGGTTTGAAGCAGCTACCAATTTGATGAGGTTTGCAGTAAGGTTCAGTGTCTTCATCATGCAAATGTTACAAAAGATTCAAGGCCACTCAACAAACAATAAGAGAGATAAGGGAGCTGTTGCTGGGCTTGTTTTTAAAATGACTGCATGTTTGATTACAAAGTGACAAAATGAACCATTTTCTTTCATGAAGATGTCACAAATTAAACGTATTTGCTGGGAAGAACATACTAAATATGCTGAAAGGGTAATGCTTAGAAGAAACACAAACAATTAGCAGGGCTTTAAAAATTCTTGGCAGATGGCTGAAGGAAAAAAGTAGGAAATCCATTTAAGGGACATGAATGTTATGAATCAAGGCAGGTGACATTTAAAACCAATGTATAAAACATCACAGAAACCTGCCTCTCTTTATAAATCATACTTCACAGTGGAAATTACGTCCAGGTACTATACGGTACTGCAAGATCTTCCTCAATTAGCAGGAGATACCATGGGGGTACGGTTTCAGGTTTGAAAAGGGTCTATTCTGGACTGCCTTCTGCTGTCAGAAAAAAATAAGTCTTTTTATTTGAATGTGGTTTTGACGTTCCCCCTGCCCCCCCATGGCCTTAATGCTCTCCCATTGAAAGCAAGCTTTATTTTAGATTCAGCACAGCACAAAAAAGTCTCCTCACACTTACTTGCTTCCCAAGTAAGAATCTGCCCTAGTTGCATAGGACCTAGACAGGGCTATCTATCAGCCATCCCAGATCTGGCTTTATCTCTCAAACTGATGAATGCCCTGGCAAATAAGTCCTCTTTATGATCAAAGTAAAACTACTGGAAGAAATCAGTGCCTGACAAGTAATTTTTAGTCCATCCACTGCTGGGAAACAGGACAGTTCATGATAGATGAAGGGAAGAAACTTTTGGCCAGAGAAATCCCTGAAGATTCAAAGTGCTTGGCTTAGTCTCATCAAAAACATTATTGAGAAAAGCTCTACTTTCACCAAACATTTTTTTTTCCTTCTATGCAAAACTATGCATATTGAAATGAAGTTTTGGAACAATCACTCTTCTTTCATCACACACGGGTCAGAGCAAATTGCTCTCTTAGAAAATAAAGAATGTATTCCCAGTTTCATAAATTCAACAGAAGTCTCAAGATTATTTGATCTTCAAATAATCCCATTTAAATGACTGGCAAATGTGCACGCTCTAATAAAGCTTTTTTTGCTCCTGTCCACACAGAGACTTTCTGGAGTCTTAAGTAACCAGCTCAGATTATTCATTTGTGTAATTTTGATGGGAGAAAGGAGGAACAGAAAGATTAGCGTAAAGGCCTGCATCTGACACCTTTACCAAGCTGCTTAAAAGACAGAAGTAAAAAGAAGATAAAGCTCAGAGGATCACAGTAGAATCAGGAAACACTATAAAATGACGAACTATAAAAAGTCACACAACAGCAGCTTACTCATGTAATGCAAGTACTTTTCTTCTAGCATCTGCCTTATCCATGTATCCTCAGCATGCCTTCCTCCTACTGCTAAAAAAGACCCAAAGACCAGTTTCAGCAGAATGAGAGCCAATTATTTAGTCTGCCATCATTTCCAAAGACTGCAACTACATAGAAAATATTCCTAAGTTTCTAATCGATTGGGCTTTTACAAGGACTTTTAAAAGCTAGTAAAGCTATAAAGCATCAATATTAGATTGCTAATAAATGCTATCCAAATGAATGTTCAGAGAAACCAAAGACATTGAATGTTCCAGGTACTGGAGACAACAAGCTGTTCACAAGACAAACGACACCTTCACAGACAGAATACAATAAATTAGACACCCTGGTCATTGTAAAGCAGAATGTGTTTACTGTTATTGATTAGCAATAAATCACCTGCCCTCTAACAGTTCATCCCCATAAATCATTTCCAATGAAGGAAATGGATGGTTCCAGTACACAGCCATTCTTCACCACAGTCTTGAGCTGGGAGAAGAAATACACTGTGACACCTGTATTGAACTGTAGTTGTTCTATAGTGGCGTAGAGGAAGCAGCAGTGTGATGGAAGAGACTTAACGCTGTGCACCATGATACCAGCCACAACTTCTGCAGACTCATGGCAGGGCTGAGCAGTTCATGGAGCATCAATCACTGCATCAAGTCCCTGCGCTGTCCTGGCTGGGACTCCAGCCTGCAGGGGTCTGTTGGGGCTGGCATTCTTATTGCCTGGACCACACCTGATCTGCAGAAGCAGACTCTGATCTGCAGGCACTGTCAGGCTGGTGTCTACCACCAGACTCACAAATACAATATGATCCTAATGCGATTTGACTTGCTTTGAAAGAATTAAGCATTCTATAATCTCTTCAGTAAGAACTTCAGTCTCTTGCTATCACACCAATACCCAATTTGTCTAACTATAAGAAGAAGGATTCACATTCAGGATTTCACTGCAAACCAGCAGCCATTTGCTCAACTGAACAAGCTGAAGACACCATTAGGCTAACACACTTTCCTTCTCTGGAGGATAGTAAAGATACCAGAAGTGGTTTTACTTATTTATTTTAAAATCTTTGTTTCCAATGTAATGTTTCAAACTACTAAGTAAAAGCATAGAAGTAATGTTAATAAAACCCAGTATATCCCAGGTGAGAGCAGGATAATGAAACACTGACTCAGTAAACAGAAAATTCTATTTCCCTTTACTGCTTCAAAAAAAGAATTATACCTCCGCTCAGGTTAGAGGAAAGCTTGCTTTCATTTCCATTATACTTGTAAAAAAGCAGTAGCTGTTAAAAGCTCTGCCTACAAGCTGCTTACAGACACACAGAAAAGATCACGTTTTCCTATCAAGTAAGTATAAATGGACATAGAGCTATTCAAAGTTACTTAAAAGAGGATGCAGTTGCAACACCAGCTCTTGCAGTATGTATAATTCAGTAACTCTAAAAGATGTGAATATACTTCAGGAAGCTGAACTTTATTAAAATTTACGTGTTTTCCCAATGTTTTGCTTCAACAGTTTGTCAGACTATTGCTTTTGTCTCTTACTTGAACTAATTGCAATTGCAATTGTGAAATATGCTTCTATTGCTCCCCCTGTCCCCTGGCTGGTGAACCATCCAACTCCTACAGCATCCTGTTCCAAGGAGCCCCTGGCAGGGCTCTGTGTAAAGAAGAACTCTGTCTGGAGCAAGAGCTCCTAAACAAACCCAAAGACCACAATAAGGAGTCTACAGACACTTTGGAAACAAAAATGCCTCATTTCAAACCCAATCAATTTTAAGGAGTACAATCCGCAGGGAGGTCAGCAAGCTGGGGCCCACACACTTTGGAAGCAAGAGGCTAGAAAACTGGTTATTGGAAAGAGATCTGTAGCTGTGGGATCAAACCCAGCCCTCCCTCCCGCTCCTGGAACTCAGTAAAGTCCTTCCTCTGCCCATCTTTGGCAGATGGTGAGGTGGAGACAAAAACTGTTGCTTGTACAAGAGGGCTCTAACTGTGCAGCCCTGGCAAAAGTGGCAGCAGATCAGCACCTTCCTTCTTCCCTCCAATTAGAGACAATTAACACCTCCTGCTCATCTTCCTTCTTTTGCTCTGTAAAAATCTGAGAGGCAACAGTTCTACTGCCTGCAGGATGCTCTTCCCCAGCAATAGAGAAACAGATGACACTGTGCACTGAAAAGTGTTAAAGTCTGTTTTGGAACTGGGGGAAATCACACCAATCTTTCCTGTCCAAAGAAATTCCCATCAGCAGCCAACAAGACACTTCTCAAAGGGAGCTAAAAAGATGAGCTAGTGCAGAGGATAGCGCTTGGAGCATGGAAACACAAGAGCTGAAACAGGTTCACTCGCAGCACACTGAACTGTGAACAAAGGCCATGACAGCTGCCATCTCCCACAGTCCTCCCATAGAAAGCTGAGGAATTTGCCCTATCTACTTCCTTCTGCAAACCTTGACACTCTCAAGAATATATGTTGTAAGGAAAAACGTCCTGCTCCAAAGTTCTGCTTCACCTGTGAAGGCAGATCCTCTTCACTGAGCCAAGGAGTGAGAAGGAAAGACCCAAGCTACCGGCTGTCGATAACTGTAGGAGAAAGGAAAGGTCTCATTTACCAAGATTTAGCAGATGCAAGCAAATCAAGGTCTTTCCAAAGGAACCAGGGTACTTCTTAGGAAAGAGACATGAACCTTGTTTCTGAATGTCAGGCTCCTCCGCAGAGCTGCAGCAGCAGGATAGACATTGCCAGGGCAGAAAACGACTGCTGATGGTTGCAGTTCTCCGCTGAGGTCCTGCAGGTGAGTGGCAATTCCTCCCTTCAAAAGCTCAGCTGTCACCTGGTGCTCTTCCAGTGAAGCACAGATAGCAAGAGCAGCTAAAGACAATGCAGAAGTGTTTGTACCAATTAAGCTCTTGACAGGATGCACTGCATGGGCCAGGAAGGGCTGGCACATACACAGGTACTGGAATCAAAAAAGCCTTGGAGCAAACAGCTTCAACTCCTTGTGTAAAGCCTGCAGACAAAGACTTGATGTCCTGCAGTACTCTTGTTCTAGTGTCTGTTACAAGTTAGGTCCTATTTGACTCCACATCCAAAACAAGCCCTTAGGATAGTTAATTTCCATAGATTCACTGATACATGAAAAATTATGAATTAGTTACAGCAAAACCTAAGCTCAACACTACAGGTATTAAAAACCCAGCAGCTGCATCATGATAGCAAAACTCAAGCTTGACAGGGGCTCTGCTGCCACTCATTTTTGCCACAGGCGATACCACATGCATGAAATAACACTGAAAAGGTTTCAGTATTGTCATAGCTATCATAAGCCATGAATGGCTGGAACCTGCTAATTTGCTAACAAAATAGTCTTTCAGTGAAATCATTAGTGATATAATACCCAACATTCTGGATGATCCACAAATATGTGCTACAATAGGTTTGGCAAGACTGAAGGCCTTTCGAGCACAGCCAGAAGAAAAGAAGTGATCCCGCTTTAGCCACAAGTGATATTAGAACCCACTCAGAGAATTTAAAAGGCTTTTAAAATAGGAATAAGCAAAGGGTTTGTTGTGTCTAAGGGCAGGGAACGCTGCACAATTAATTTTGCTGTATATTACAGTACTACTGAAAGATTAAAGTGAAAAAATTCAGGACATTGTCTAAACAAATCTTCTGGCGTTATTAATTTAAGCCTGTGCAGCAGTATGTGACTAACGTTCACTGGCAAAATGAAATCCAGCTACAAAAACCCTGAGATCTGATTATGGCAATTAGGAATTACACATACACTGCAGCCTGCCCATTAACAGTCTACCCCTGCAGCATTTTCATATTAGAGTTTGTTATACTCTTCCTAAATGCAAGAATTTTTGACAATAATTAGTATTTTTTCCCCCATATTAAATAAATCATAATGTTCCTGAAAACATTTTTTGTAATCAAGCGGAGCTTAAATCTTTAGAGATCCCTGTTCATACATGAGTGGGGATGAACATTAACAACACCAGGCATTGACTAATCAGTTAATAATAATCTCTACCTCAGAAATCCAAGGCTGGAAATACACTGCTGGAAATACACTGGGTTTATGCCACCTCTGATCACAACCAGGACATAGCCGGAGCATCATGTCTGGAGTAACAGAGCTCATCACCTTTCAGAACAGAATCTCTGGGGTTTTCAGCTCCGCAGTGGATGGGGCTGACTCAATCTAACCCACATCTAACATGACATTACCATTGTGATATAAAGAGTGTCTTATTTGCCTGCTTCAGAGAAACAATGTTAGTTAAGAAAAGGTCAAATGGTTTTCCCACAGGGGAAGAGAGCAAAAATCTTTTGTAATTCAGTACTGCCCTTTTTTTTTGGAAGACAGGAGACTCCAGGTGCGAGTCACATCGGAGGGAGAGAATGCAGGAGAGAGTACAGAATACAGAAGGCATATTTATCTAGTCTGCAGTAGAACAAAGCAATAATATTTCAATCATTTCTTATGGCCCAGGAGGAACTTGTATTCACCCAGCATCTCACTGATCTCATCTCCACTTGGAACCCTGCAAATTCTACAAAGTCTGCTCAAACCTGCCCACTCTGACAATGCAGAAGTAAGTTACAGCTGCAGGCGCACCTAGGACAGATGGACTTGATGCACCTAATGAATGGTTTTTTAGTATTCCACAATGCTTATTTCATTGAGGCTTTCAATTAATACAGCATTAAAAAACATGACTTTTACCCAGAGCTAGCCATCAAATTGATACATTTTTAGCCAAAGGGGAAAAATACCCAGTTTTAATTCTGAACACACAACGTGAAGTTACTGCTAACCCTCACATAAGAGCTATACAAATACCCACGTGTATTTATTAAGGTTGCTTTCATACATTTTTCTTGTCCTACAGAAAAGAAAGTAGCTCTGTTACTAAATTTGCATGCAAGACAGGCTGGGATATTCATACACAGTTGAACTGGAGGAATAAATACAGCTGGGAAGTGAAATTTCCACAAATTACTAAACGAAGGTGACCCAAAGCCTGAGTTATTGCTAGCTTTTATTGCTTCCAGTGCACTGGTAATCTATGCACAGGGCAATACTTCAGCACTAATGGAAATCAGAAAACAAGGTCACGTGCATGTTAAACAGTTGCTTCACACATTCTAAAAATACATGTAAGTCCCATTTGCTAGAATGGCACCGACCTTTCCCGTGTCATCCCTGCTGCCTGTGCTGCTCATATGAGCATATGCTGCTATGACTGTGCTGCTCACTGGGTGCAGCCTGGACCTACAGCTCATGGTATAGAGGGTGGAACACATCGTACTCAGTGGAAATAAGGGTAATTGGTAAACTTGTTATCAACCAAATTAGAAAGTAAAATAATTACAGCAAATTTTCCCTTGGGCCATCTTCTGCAGACTACAAAGGACTTCTAAAATAGTCCAAACCCAGGACGTTTCCTGGGAAACATCACACATTGAAAAGATAATTGTTTATCATTAAATTAAGTTACAGCATGTAAGGTGAATGAGATAAATGAAGTATCTGACTTGACTGGAATCGTGTTTGGCCCAGACCCTGTGATACACAGGCAGCTTGCAGGTTACACATGCAAAATGTGTTTACGCAGAGACTTTAAGCCTTCAGGCTAAAGAAACATGGAGTGAAGGGCTACGTCCTGGTTTCAGCTGGAATAGAGTTAATTTTCTTCCTAGTAGCTGATGCAGTGCTGTGTTTTGGATTAGTGTTAGAATAATGTTGGTAACACAATGTTTTAATTGTTGCTAAGTAGCGCTTACTCTAAATCAAGGACTTTTCAGTCTCATGCTCTGCCAGTGAGGAGGGGCACAAGAAGCTGGGAGGGTGCACAGCCAGGACAGCTGACCTGAACTAGCCAAAGGGATATTCCACACCAAGCATGTCATGGTGAGCATAGAAACTGGGAGGATGTTTCCAGGAGCCACTGATTGCTTCTCAGGGGCATCGGTCAGCAGGTAGCCAACAACTGTGCTGTGCATCACTTGTGTTTCCTGAATTCTATTCCTCCTTCTCTCTTTTTCCTGTGATTATTGTTATTATTATTTCTATTATTATTTTACTTCATTTCCATTATTAAACTGTTCTTATCTCAACCCAGGGGTTTACCTTATTCTAATTCTCCTTCCCATTCCACATGGGACAGGGATGAAGGCATAAGTGAGTGGCTGCGTGGTATTTAGTTGCCGGCTGGGGTTAAACCACAACAGGCTACAAGAGAGAGAATGCAGCAGGTCCTTCAGTCACCCATCCTTTTCAGTCTAAATAAGAAAATTTGAGATGCAGCAGCACAGACAACAAAACGTATGTAACAGCAGTAGTCTATACAATCTGCACAAAGAGAACGAAAGGCTCCAGCTATTATCCCAGCCTCAAAGTAAAACATCTCGTGGCGTCGTGACTAGCAGCGGGATTTTGCTTTCCACATTGCTTTGTAAAGGTGGAGTGTATCTCACCAGCTACTGAATGCAGTGTGACAACCTGAACTACAGGCAACACCAAGAGACATCGTAAAGGTGCTCAACACACTTGGAAGTGCTTGCAGTGAAGTGTTATTGAAAGAAAATACAGCAGAGGGAGCAGAGCATGAATCTTCTGGCATTCTGAACCCCAAACAGAAATTTTCCATCCTTACAAAAAGGAATTATATCAAGTTTATGAGGAATAAATCTTTCTCTGGACTTCTGAAAAGTTCCTGAAAATTCTAAGCACGTGAATCTGAGTTAGAAAGACTGAAACTGAAGATCTGCAAGAATGAAGACAAGTTTGATGTTTATATAACAGAACAAAGCCCAGTGCCAAAGCTGGAGAAAAACATGGAAATTCAATGGTTCTAACACTGTTCTTTGTCAAACACTACACATTTCGGATTTGCATTTTCCAACTGCCATCTGGAATTCCATTTTTTTGTTTTAAATGCATAACTGGGAAGTAAAGGAAGATGTCTTGTACCCTCATTTTTGTTCCTTTGTTTGCTGTTAAACAAGGCAAGTATACAGATAATGACTGGTTCCTATTAAGAAGAAATACCTAAGGTAAATGAGTGTTTCAAAATGCCCCATCCAAAAGCATTAGCAATTAGAATCTCCTCAACTTTCCATTAGTCTGTCAAAACAAGAAATAATCTTATAGCAGCTCTGACTAAAACTCTTAAAGATTGTCACACTGATTGAATTTCAAAGTATAGACTTACAAATTCGTAGTCTCCATCCTGTGGTACTTTCCAATCAGATGAATTCTTTGTCTGGCCAGACACATTCTTCCCAAAGCTATTGATTTGATTCTCCTTCTCCTTCTGCTCAAAATATTCCAGGAATGAGGGTCTGGCTGGCTGCATCGTTTCATCTCTCCCTAGAAATAGTAAAAATAAAATAAAACAAGTGTTTTGAAAAATATATTTTCAGTTATATATCATATCCAAAAGGGATTTTATTTTTCTTAGCACACACTAAATCACGTAGTACTGGTAAAGTACTGGCTAAAGCACTATTTTTTCAAACATAAAACTGGCTGTGCACTAAGAAGACTGGAAAAAGGAAGCTTAAAGCCCACCACACAAGTGATTACAATGCTGGAGGCCTTGGCCTCTGCAATCCATCCATCAAATCATGCTACCAGGTGACCAAGCTTCATGCACTGAATACTAGAATTAAAGCGCTACCAACTAGAGAGGCTGGGTTTTTGCATCCCAGCCAGGTTGCATACACTGCAGAATATGCAAAGATCCAAAACTAACAAAGCATTATTCTACAATCAGAAACTCATCTTTATGAATAGAACAGTACACAAGTGAGGCTTTCAAAACCACGTCTGTCATACAAATACCACAACTCCCCTTGGGTAGAAGTAGTTCTGCATTTCTGGGTAGAAAGGCTTAATTAGTTTGTAAAGCTTCTTGGTTTCTTTATATAAACAGTTAGTCAGTACTCTGAACACGCTTTCTTAGAGGATTACTCCAATAAGCCAGATATATAGATTAACCATTCAATTCCAGATTGCATTTAAGAAACTTGGGGTAATAAGAAATGGGTAACGATACAAAGAGAGACTGAGAAGTCAAAATAACTTTGGAGAGCAGCTTCCAGCGCCTAAAAGGGCCAACATGAAACCTGGAGAGGGGCTTTAGATGAGGGCCTGTAGGGACAGGACAAGGGGAATGGCTTTAACCTGACAGAGGGGAGATGGAGATGAACTCTTAGGCAGAAGTTCTTCACTGTGAGGGTGCTGAGGCGCTGGCACAGGGTGCCCAAAGAAGCTGTGGCTGCCCCATCCCTGGCAGTGTTCAAGGCCAGGTTGGACACAGGGGCT